>OV121088.1:35688835-35893835 GCA_921293015.1 Phorcus lineatus
CACGAGTTGATGTAATTAGAACTAGTTCACAAGTTGATGTGAATTTGACCAGACTTATAAAACTTTTGAAATACTAGTAGATAGTCAGTCTCTCTTGGAATTAATACATGCAAAATTCGGAAACACCTCCATAAATAGTACGAGTGACATTGATGAATAAACTCGATACATTTCAACATTACCTGCATCACATTCGCAATTGTTAAACCAGTTCGAGTTTTTCATGAACGCGTTTCAAGTTGTGGAACTAGTTACAATATCGTTTTGCCATATGATCTTTGGAATATCTTAATCACATTTATAAAGCAAGGTTTATATCCTCTACATGTGAAATAATTTTGTATTGTCACAGCTTATATTTAATCAACAAAGATTTCACACATTGTGGAACAAGTTTCACAATAAACGAGCTTGTTCCAACACACACTGTCTCGATTGTCTTCACCGGATTTCGCGGACAGCCCATACTTGAAGACGCAAGTGCTACATTTTTCTATTTTGTTACAGGTATACCTCTATAATCCCTAAACAAACTCTACAACCCGACCTGGCCTACATCGACTACTTCACCATTGATGAACGCGTTTCACGTTTTGCACGTTTTTATGAGGAGCAGAACTCTATATTGCAATTTGTTCAATGTGAAAGTTTTTCTGATGACGAAAAGAGGAAATAACCTGTTAATTTGTTATTTTTTTCTAAACAACCTTTGAAGCTACAATATTCTTCATAATACTGATTTTTGTAATCGAAATTATTCACTCGATATTAGTATAAATAGTAAAGTAAATAGTAATATTACTAGTAATAATAGTAAAATAAAGTAGAATATTTATCTTTCATGTTGGAATCGTTCACTTAATGGGACCGAGATCTTAAATATGTTTCTAATGCAATATTTTCGGTGGTTTGAATAAATCAATTGGGTAAACAAACAATTTTACACTAGACAAACTCGGTTATGTATCACTTGGACTCGTATAAGGATTGAACTAGTTCAACATGTCTAGAACTAGTTGTAAATGTCTTGAACGTGTTCTGACTTTTTACAACTAGTTCGCAAGATCTTCAACTCATTCCGAATTTGACAACTATGTACATACAGGTTTCGTGTTATTTCATAGACAAAACAAACATACTACCCAATACTACCCACCAGAGGCAGAAGTCATACCGTCTTTTCAACAACTGGTTCAAGTCTTGCGAACTAGTTCATCCTCTCGCCGAACTAGTTGAACAGTTGCAGGACAAAAGGAGAGGAGTATTATACGGAATTTAACTTTACTTCCCGACTCGGTTTTCGACTTTAAATAGGATCACGTACATGTTTTTGCTTAAATATTCTATCAATATGCATTGCTGTCAAGTCATTTTCGTAATGAAATAAGAATTAGGTTTGTTTAAACACAATACAAAGTACCAACATGTTACTTATTTTAATATTTACAAATATTGTTTTAGGATCAGAACTGAATTAATATGATGTTTAGGTCATTGAATCGAGGTATATTGACAAAACGTTATGTTTAATTTTTATGGGTTTTTTTTTGAATTTCAATGTTCAAACGTTATCGTTTCCTTGGGAACAAAGATTTTCGATTACCACATAGATCTAATTATCACAAGCCTTTATTATAAAAACTTTGCATGTTGTTTACAAAATGTCATCATGGAAAAACATATAATAATTTTAAAAAGGACCTAATTTTTATATAAAATCCCATCTCAGAGATTTAAAACCTAATGCATAAATGCATAATTGAAAATGTTTCAATACATGTAAATATGAAATATTCAAATTAGCATTCCTTGAATGTTATATAATTATTCCGGGATGTTAGTACATAGCCACGGTGCGCCCGCGCGGTTAGGAGCGAGATTGCCCAGTGGTGAGAGCGTTACGCCTTGGATCAGAAGGTCCGTGGCGCATCCCACAATGGTGATGCGGGCTTTCTCCCTGGATATTACTGCAGCCGCGCTACAAGTGAAATAATCTTGAAAGCGGCGATAAACACCAATGCACGCGCAGTGAGATCTACATTCCTTACTAAGCTAAAATAATTCTTCCAAACGCACATATTTCATAACGTCATTTGAAACGTGCTGAACCTAATGTATGCGTGACAAAAATGTGAACAAATTACATTTGCTTATGTACTTGCACTCCACTCCAGCCATACTCCTCTAAACTAGGTCATACCCAGAGAAAAAAGAAATGAAAGAAACTTAAACTTCATATATCATAAATGTCATGTCATCTTGCTGTGTTCAGTGCAGTAAGAAATCGACTGATTCAAATAATAAAATGAGAGGACAGATAGGGTTAATTGACAAAGATAGTAAAATGACTCACATTGAACGACTTCGTCTCGACATACTTTTTTTGGACTATAAGTCGAACTGGGCTTTTTATGCAATAACCGATTAGGCCCAAAAGCTTTCACCACAGGTCGACTAGAAATGTTTGCTGTTATAGCATCAGTCCTTTTCGATAAATATGCTCTATAAAATCGGTGAAATAATAATGATTTTAGAAACTTGCTGAACACGCCAATAACAATTAAGGCTGAATCCTGAATAACAAAAGAATTCATTTATAGAGCGCCTATATCATGGTCAAGCCAAAAGAGCCCAAACTTGTTTCCATATAATAGCAGCCGCGATATAAGTGAAAAACTCTTGAAAGCGGCGTTAAACCTCACCTCACATCACATCTACAACTCGTCCCGTTCAGATAATTATATCTCGTTAAAAACCACCAGCAACTAAATAACTTAAAACTTATTATCTAACAGTTTGTTTTACACATTTGACAACTATTTGTAAAACTCGTTCCTTATATTAAAGAACAAAATGATACATGTTCAACTCGTTCGAAAATCTCAACAACTTGACCACATATCTTTACTTTTGAATCCGACTTGTTGTACCCCTTAAAGCCTTTCGACAACACGATCACAATTGCGCAATGAGTCCAACGCTCCGAAAAACGTATACAAATCGTCTCGACCATACACTAATGAAATAATACGTTTATAAATCCGCCAACTTCATGAACAACAATCTCTACCACGGTCCACACAGAAAAAAATATAAAAAACATTTTGCACATCTAGTTCCTAACCCACAGCATTTCAATAATGTTCCACGTTAAAACGTTCACGGGTGCAGCGAACAACTAGATTGCGCTTCGTTCCAAAACATTTACGTCAACTATCCTCATCACGTTTTCACGATAGTTTTCGTCGTTTGAATCCTGCAACTGATGAACTCGTTGTGCGAGAAGACGAACTTGTTGAGGCCTGAGAAAGAGTGGGCGCGTTGAAAGAGTTCTCTAATTCGTAGTGCTTCCGATGCCGTGACATGCATTTCCATAAATGAAATGGTGACCTGATAAGCAGAGGTTGAATGAATTAAATAACTTCCGTATGAAGTGATACATGAATACTAAGGAAGTTAATTTGCGCACCCCTCATGTTACCATACTCAATTGACACAAACAAAACAGCGGGCTAAAATGTTTACAATTAAATTGCATTCTCATCATGGTACGACACCTTTTTTATGTTGACATACATGACAATTTCATGAAAATTGGCTTCTGCATTAAGCTTCAGCATCATATTTAATCTAACAGAATCAAACGCACTGAGCCTTTAAAATCTTGACAAATTGTACATGTACTTATCAAAAAGGCTATCAGTACTTGAAGGTCGGTTCCGAATATATATTTGCGGAAAACTCGACTCGCGTTGATTAGTCGGAACGCTTTGTACATTTTGGGAGAGAAATATGACTTCCATTCAGCAACGAATTGCCTTGAAAAGGATAGAAATTGTTATCTCTCTCACAGCCGTGGACTAGTTCGCCAAAAGTGAAATCCTTAGTTGTAAAGAGGGTGAAACTAGTTCTCAAATTCTGGTCGTATTGAAGATTTCACTCGGTTAAGATGTTCAAATGATAAAAACTTGCACACTGATGTTTATAAAAACAACTTTTTAGCAGTGTTGAGAAAAATTGTAAATTACTACGATGGAAAAAGTCAAAGATATTACAAAGATATATTGAAAGGTTCAACAGTAGCTGCAAATAGTCACAGCTGCTACAGACTTTGAAATGTGCGAGGACTCGACACGCTGTGAACACATTATTGTTACATACATGTACATGTTTAATGCATTTTTAAACAATCATCGAATGACTTATTGATCAAATACTTTTCATCTCTCTGAAAAATACCCTGAAACCAATCCTGTCTTCCAAAATGGAAAAACTTTAGATATTGCGAACTAGATGTACAAATCCGGAACACGTTCAAACTTTGGTGAACTAGTTCTCAACATATGGAACTACTTCATCAAGGCTCGCGCATATTTGGAATCGTTTTTCAGTTCAAGCAGACCAAAACGGGTTCGCTTTTGTTTGAAATGGTTCAACATTATGGCAAAATAACATATTTGATAAAAATTGCCATCAGCACAAACGTTAGCAGACACTTTTTAACTTTGGTCTCAATACAAAATTTACATCAACTCGTGAACTAGTTCTAGAGCGCTGATCGAGTTGTTGAAAAGTTGACCAAGTTGTAATAGTGTGAACTGTTTATTTATAGCAAATGACCAGATTCAAATTCATACCTTTTCAAGGTATTAGCTATATTAAGATTTTATGCATCTTCGATTATAAGTACAAATTTACCCGTGACAATTCAAACTCGGTAGAAATACTTTCATATCGCTGCGTTTCACATTGTAATCAAGTTTTGGAAAAGTTAAACAAGTTCTCTTCAAACAGAACTAGTTGACTTAGGCTTGATAATGTTGAGTTGGACTGTTAGGAAGATTTGCAAACAATACGTTGACATTGAGCGGTAATACATGTATCTCTTTCATTACAGGAGACTCGTAAAATCAGGGTGAAAAAGAATCTACACAATTTCTGTTGAACGATCAAGCCCTATAAACGTGGAACTCGTTCCTCTGTGGGACAAATAGTTGTTGATTTTATTACATTTTGCCGGATGATACTTTAACGTTGCAGAGTACGTACCTGGCTTTATGATTTGAAATTTATTATTCGTAAGATGTACCAGTTAAAAAATGTGGAAGTATAGTTGTTTTACTGGCGAACGTGTTGCGAAAAGAAATGAAGTAGTTCTTCAACTGGTGAACGCGTTGTTGGAAAAGGATGAACTAGTTCAACAGCTGGCGAACGTGTTGCAGGAAGTTAGAACTAGTTCATCGCAGGGGAACCGAACTAGTTCTTTAAAAGGAGAATCTGTTCCCATAAGTTGGAACTTATCTTACAACTGATGACCGTGTTGGAAGGAATGTTGAACTGGTTGTGTAACAGGCGAACGTTGTGAAGTAGACTGGCTCTGACTTACATGTATGTGAATAAAGGGAAGGGGTGAAATTTAACCAAAACGTGTTGATTGTTTCTTAATTATAGAATTGTATAGTGAGTTAAGTAAAGAAAGTTAATTGAAATTAATAGAGGTATGTCCATTTTATGTAGGAATGAGCTTAAATGGATTCATCCATACTCGTGCATTGACATTTGTTTCGCTTCGAGATGTCATTGAAAGGTAACTCTACGCGCTTCAATCAATTATACATGATCTTTTAGGACTAGTTGTAATTGTGTACAACTCTGTACAACCAGTCCGTCTTATCTAACCACCTTCGTGTTTCATTACAAATATTTGGAGTTGTGCACCTCGCAAATGAAATATCTTATGCATGCTTTGTTTAAAAGCCGCGTTTCTTGCGATTGTCTTATACGTGTTCGAACTCGAACGCGATCAAAGCCTGTGTCAACTAGTTCATGCGATGTATAAGTAGTTGCACCTTTCTACATCGGGCGTATGTATCACAGGTGATTTTCATCCGCATTTTGACTTTTCGTGCACAAATTGAAGCTCTGTGAATATTTTACCTATTTAGGATTCATACATTCTAATTGTGACTCCAATGGATTATTTGGTAATTCAATCATCAAATCTAAATTATACAACCGATGAAGTGTTTTTCCATATGTTCGTCAGATGACTTGATGGTTTTGACAGCTTATGACTTTCACAATTCGACAATGATATCAGGCCAAAAACATTGAGTTAAATTTTGTTATCATTTTTCAGATTATATTTTTCTGTTGAGGTGTTGTGGCATTGAAAAAGACTTATGTAATAAAATGCAACAACCAGACAATATCAGATAAATCACACATGAATTCGCGTTCAAGAAGAGGGAATGTCTCAGTTTGATTATTGAGTCAAATAAGGCGAAAACCTAGAGGATTATGTACAGTCAGTTATTATGTACAGTTATTGTAGAATTTTGAAATGTTATGTGTTAATCCCATTAATTGTACGTTAACACAAGATGATAATGTCACTGTATTGAATTTTAATGGATGATTTTTTCAAGATTCCACTGCTATTTTTTCCGCTTATCAGGGGTGTGAGGTTTTTAAAATTTCTTCCTTAATATAGGCTACACTCATAGCCTTCAAGGATGGTTAAGTCTAAAATGTCTTGAATTTGAAATTTAACTTTAGGGAATATGTGCCTTTTAAGCTTCGAACAACCTCCCGATTGATGACGTAGAGATTATATCCACACGGCCGCGTGGACCTGACACATAAGGCGGGTTACTTTGTTCGTAAAATCTTCCGTTCGTCGGCTGGTGGGTAACGCGCGGAGATCACGTCGAGGACATGTATAATTAATTTATTAAAGCACGTAGAATTACCTTTCAATCACATCGAAGAGAAAAAAATGCCAATGCACGAACTTGGATTAATCCATTTCAACTTATTCTACATAAAATGGACATAGTTCAGTTAATTTCAATGAATATTATTTACTAAACTCAGTGTACATTTCGGTAAAAACGAAACAATCAACACATTTTGATTTAATTTCATCCCTTTCCTTAATTCCTTGCAGGTCAGAGTCAGTTAAGTTTAAGCAACACGTTCGCCACTCGCCAGTTACACAGCTACATTTCTTCCTCCAACACGATCACCAGTTGTAGAAGTAGTTCTAACTTCCCGCAAACACTTTCGCCAGTTGTAGAACTAGTTAGATTTGTTCAACAACGCGTTCACCAGTTGTAGAATTAGTTCATCATTTTAGCAACACGTTCGCCAGGTATTTCTTACGAATGATGAATTTCAAATCATAAAGCAAGGTACATATTCTGCAAAGTTAAAATATCATCCGCCAAAATGTATAAAATCAACAACTATTTGTCTCTCCGGGGAACGAGTTACACGTTTTTTAGCTTGATTGTTCAACAAAATCTTGTTTTGATTACAAGATGAAATGCAGCGATATGAAAGTATTTTCTTCTACAAAGTTTGATTTGTCAGAGGTGAATTTGTAATTACTATTGAAGATGGGTGAGATTTTAATAAAGCTATTACCTTGGAAATTGATTAATTATTAATCTAGTCATTGGCTATCAATGAGAAGGCAGTTCACACTGATACAACTCGGTCAACTCTTCAACAACTCGATCAGCGCTCTAGAACTAGTTCACGAGTTGATGTAAATTTGTAATGAAACTAAGTTTAAAAAGGATCTGCTGACGTTATATTGATGACAAAATTAACAATAATGTTATTCTGTCATACTGTTGGACCATTTCAAATGAAATCGAACCCTTTTGGTCCGCTAGAACTAAACAAAACGATTCCAAATAAGCAACGCGTTCAAGCGTTGATGAACTAGTTCTCCAAAGTTTGAACGTGTTCCGACTTTGTACAACTAGTTCGCAATATCTAAAGGTTTTTTTCCATTTTAGAAGACACGATAGGTTGGAAGGTATTTTACAGACAAATGAAACATATTTGATCGATTATGCATTAGATGATTGTTTCAAAATACATGAGACATGTTAGTAACAAAAAAGGTTCACAGCGTGCAAGGTCATCGCGCATTCCAACGTGTGTAGCCGTTGTGACCTTTCTCAGGTACTGTTGAATCTTTATTTATATCTTTGACTTTTCAATCGTAGTAATTAAATTCTCGATTGCATGCCGGGTTTCAACAATATTATAACTAGTATATAAATTCACTTAAATAGTATATGGAATTAAAGAAGAAAATTTTATTTCTTTACATTTCTTTACATTTTTCAACTGCTACAAATATACTTTTTTAAACATTAGTATTATTTAGCTTTATGAGCGTGGGCAAGTTGCTATCATATGAATATCTTAACCACGTGAAATCTTCATTACGACCAGAATTTGAGAACTACTCCCACCCTCTTTGCAACTAGTTCACGCTTTTGGCGAACTAGTTCATGGTCGCCCAACTAATCCACCGGTTGTGAGGCACAGAAATTTAACTTGAAATTTCATGGTTATTCAGATGCTACATTAGATAGTGTACATGTTTTTTTTTGTTTTTTTTATTGTACTGCCATTTCATTTTCACAATAAGATAGGAAATAATTTATTGGAACATATTACATAGTACGCACGGTGTACAAAACCGGAAACTTAGTTGCATAATGATGTAAACATAGTGAATTACAGGTTATATTATGACAATAAATGAGGTTAGGAATTTCTTATTCAGTTACAAATGGTTGTTTTGCTGTACTTCGTTTGATATTTCATTAAGAAATAGAAGACGAGTTGCTGTGCATCTATCGTTGAATAAAACATAGCAGGTAGCATAAAACACGACGGGTGTTCATTTCTGATTAACGTAGAATCCAATTTGCGTTTTATTCTTGGTTTTACCCATCACTAATCAGTCTGATTAATCAGAAGGGTGTTTATCAACATAAACCAGAAGTCTTAACATAATGAGGTTCAATACCATTTTACTTTAAACATTTAGCCAACTGTTCCGTTTGTGTCAATTGAATACGGTTACTTGAGGGATGAACAAATTTATTTAATTTCTAGATTATCCATTTATCACACGATATCACATGATATTCATGTAGTTTAACTTCAGTCATCTCTTATTATCAGATCTCCATATAATTTCTGGTACAAACATATATCGCGTCAAGAATTACAGAACTCTTTCCACGCGCACATCAACTACTTCAGGCTTTTGTGAACTTGTTCGTCGTCTCACACAACTAGTTCATCAGTTGCAGGATACAAATTTGAGACTTGAATGTGAACAATACAACATGATGTTGAGAGGAAATGTTAATGATACATACGAGAAGGAGCAGTAGTGTTTTCTAAAGGCGCAATCAAGCTCAATCTTTTGTTGTTGGATTCACCCGTGAAGCGGGAAAAGAAAAAAGTTCGTTCGTGCCAAGTTAGATTTCCTGAATTATGTTAGCGTGGAACGCGTTGGTGGAAAATGATTTAGAGGCTGTGAGCGACGAACGAGATGTGCAAGTGTGGTTTAGTTTTTGAGTGTGTGGAGCGTGTTGGAGATCGGTATTAATGACGTTGAACGAGTTGTAAACGTACTATTTGATAAGAGGCTTGTATGGGTGAAACAAATCTGATTTTGTTGAAGGGAAAAATGTGATCAAGTCGTTTAGTTTCGAACGAGTTGAATAAGGGGCATTTTGATATTCAGTCCAAGGAATGAGTTTGACAAATGTAAATAAGTTGTATGAAAAGTGTTAGTTATTAAAAAGCCACTCCGTGAGTTGTTGGAGTCAAATATGGCAAATTAATCAATGGTGTCATTCGATCGCGAAGTATCGACTGTTACCAAAATGTATCGTTTAAAAGCTAACTGGTTTTGTACAGTGACAATACGAAGGGAGAAAGTCGCAATTATGATCGAAAGCCGGACAGTGGCGCGCGTCAAACAGCCAAACGTAATTTTAGAGACTTAATAAAAGCCGCCAGGAGGTCAGTTTGGTGTTGATAGTGTTTGTTAGTTTATATCACTAGTATCCATGTAAACTGAACGTGTGATATATGCCTCTGTGCATTTATAAGGCTATTTTTAGATTTTCGTGGAAAACCAGTGTTTGCCATATATATGTCTTTTGGACATGAAAAATTAAGATGTTTTGATTTTATGTCATAACATATGTCATTTTGGTTCGTAACAAAGGTGAATAATATTTTCTGAAAATCACTGAGTGGCTCTTTAAATTGCTGGTGGCTTGATACGAGATGTGAACGCGTGATTTACAGCTGTGAGATCCACGGGTAGAGTTATAGAAGGAAATGTTCATATTTGCGCGTTATAGAACCTTGAGTTGGTTGTTAAAGACATTTGATTTGTTAAAGTTGTGATATCTCAAATCAAACATATTAAAAGTCATTATCTACCCCTCGTTTGATGACATATCCCTTTGATATTTCGCTTACACCTGTTTTGTCATCACGTATATAACATTGTAATTGTCTGTTGTACAGTGTATGTTTTATGTATCTTAAGTGTGTATATAATAGTCTCTCGGAACCCTCAATGGGTGGCTCGTAATTATGTGTTTCGTTGTATTTTACCATGTATATATGCACGAGGTGAGACTTAAATAAACTATCTGTCTGTCTGTCTTCCAAATTCCAGGGGGGGGGGGGAGGTCATAGCAAATAGCTTTATATAGACAGTCAGTTGTTCGACCGATTGACCCCTCTCACTCAGAGAGTGACATCACCAAGTAGTTTAACGCTAAAATCTACTGAAACTAACACTTGCTAATAGTGTGCAACAAGAAAACGCTTCGCATATTTACAAACTTGCAGTTTACCGTCTACCAGTAGGTTAACAACTTACCTACAAAACATTCAGCACGATCTCAACAACTGCATCACATTTTTTCAAATCTTCAAACTTATTCTAACCTTACATTTTGCTGAATCATATGAAGAAATATATAGAAATATATTTTATAGAAGTAGTTCTAATGTTTTAGAACGTGTTATCAAAATGTGAAACTAGTTCACTGGACATAACTTCGTTCTTGTTTTATAACAAACATGAAGTGACTGTGTCAACTCCTGTCACGGTGTAACGATATCTAAACTCAGGTGAGACCCGTTATCCGACAGGAAGATAATAAAAGAAAATAATCAGGCCAATAAATAACTAGAGAGAAGCCAATCCGTGAATCAAGTGATTTATTTGCAGTCAACACAAGACGATAACCGGGTACAGCGACAAGCTACCCGTAATCCACTCAACAGGAGTTAACAACTAATTAAGGAAGTCAACAACCCATGAATAAACAAATAGACAAACTGTAGGGAATCACTCAAATATACCCCCACACGTTGTAATAACAAAATAAGCTAATGGCCGTCTTAACGAGATAGCATTCATAAGACAAATCAACACTTGGCGAATATACAAAAGAAGGGAACGGGGCCCGGGTGACCTAACAATAGGGATGTATAAAAATCAAGCACACAGTACTTTAGATTATCCCTAATCACTACTTGAGTGAGTAAATGAATAAGAACACTAGATAAGGTATAGTAGAACTTATCAAATAATTGGAGGGAAGGTAAGGTTAAAACTGTAAGTTCTTAAAGGATGTGATCACATACTCCAGAAAGGTAAAGAGGAAATAAGGAATATCAACCTCACCAATTCACCTCCAACGTCCAAGGTCACCCGTGACCTCTCCCCGCAAGATTCAAGCCAGGACTACTGGTACCAGAGCTCGCTCGGCTTCTTTTTGGTTAAGTTCGGACGTCAGTGAAGACAAGGCCGAGGAGATGGTAGCTTATCTAAGGATATCGTGAATCTGTGTTTCTTTGCAAAACTAAACTATCCCTAGCTACATTAATAGTTAAGGTATGGAGCCCTACACTGGCTTATTGTAAAGGGAGGAAACTCCTCTACAAGATCATATAAATATATATATCATGAGTATTGTCATATAAATGCTACATGTAATAAGGCTGATAAATGGAGCATGAAAATGACATTTGAACATATAAAAATAGCCACAGTCGGCGAATAAAGACATGAATGATAAAAATAGATACATTAATGTAAAGTACATAATATGTACTTTCGATATATATAATAATTGATGATATTTTATAAAAGTACATTAGAGGAGAGGCGAGAAATAGGTCGCACGCTCGAACTGCGAGACAAACTGAAAGTTTAGCAGAGTTCATGCAAAACTAAGTTGTCACTCAGTATGTCTTTCCTTATTTCATTTCCACGTAACTGGAAGGCGTTCGGACTCTACAACGAGATTCAGGCCTACATTAACTCGTTCACGGGATGTAGAACACTTGCACGTTTTTCTCAACGAATCCTTTGGTCTAATGAGAATACCTTGTTTATTTTAATCTGAATTGTGATTTCAGGCATATAGAATTAAAGTTCTAGTATTGAAAAGGGAATATGTTTAAAATGATACAGACGTGTTTACATCTATATGTTGTAAGATAATAACGTTAGAGGGTCTGGGACTGTTTTTTTCAAACTTAAACATATTTCCTTTCACCACATTAGATCTACAAAGAAGAGCACTACGAATGCAGCAGAAACTGATAAGGACATTTTTATCACTCTCTCAGGTTGACCAAGTAAATTGAATTGGACCTTTCTCGCAACAAGTTCGCCTGTTATGCACCTATAGTTCAACATTTCTTTTTACACATTAGCCATGCAGTTGCAGAAGGAGTTTTCAATTCGTTTATCGGTTATGGTACGAGTTCCTCGTTCTCTGCAACGCGTTCATCAGTTGTAAAACCAGACCCCTTTTTTCCACAACACATTTGCAAGACTTTTCAATATACTCACATTGTGGCACTACTTCCACGTTTATCGAAATAGTTTAATTTACATTGTCTCGATTGTCTTCACCCTGAGTCACCGCTATAATTTGCTTGAAATAATGAATGTAGTAACAGAAAACAGTTATTTATTTTAGAAACAGTTCATCAACTAGTTTAGCTTTGCTGGAACGCGTTCACATTTAGCATAACTTGTTTTACTTCGAAGCTGAAAGCAGCTTCGCCATATTTCCGATGAGAAAGTATTCTCTGCTGACGATACTGATTTCCATCGACACTATTTTGGAATTTTTCGATTTAACATCTATACAACGTTTTCTATTATATGAACTGTTAACCGTGCTAATGAAAACTTTTTGAGAACTGGTTCTAACATTTTCAGAGCTTAGAGACCTATATAGGGGATTTCGTCTGTTGTTTCGGAGGTCTCTTGTTTTCTTATAATAACCTACCAGGAGGTTTTACATTGGACAGTCGAGGCATTTTTTCATATGTATGACCTACCCTGAGTGTGGAAGGTTTTTATATTTCAAAGTCAAAGGTTTTTCTTTTCCCCCATCCTACAGTCTTTTGGAAAATTCAAAACTTGCAACCTTCCAAGGTGGATTCGAACCCCCAACCCTCTAAACCGTAAGCGAGCGTCCTAACCACTAGTCTTACGGGTCAGACAGAATTCAAGGATTAGTTTAACAATCTAATGATTGAGGTTAAATTTTCAATTTTAAAAAATCGGTCCAAAAGTATTTTGATATCTAATTGCTCTTTAATTTCCATTTTTAAATGCATACAAACATTGATAATTCATAAAAATAGTGGGACACCTTTTTACCTGCGATAAATTTATAGGATCCAAAAACGGTATCAATCACATGACTTGTCCATTGTAATTTGTACACCTTACGCCACGAAGAATGCTTTCCACGTGCATTTTGTGCCATGTCAATTACAAAGAGTAATTGTTTGCTTTAAGAGGAAACTAATTTACAGTGCATTTTATTCAGAATTAAAACGAAATTATGATGCTATTTAATCCAATAATGAATGTTCGACAAATTCGACGAACATAAATACTTGATATTTGACTATTTTCGTCTTTTTATAATCAGTCAATAAATATGTTTACGAACACAACAGTATGGATAAATGCCTGTGGGTTGTTAATTAATGTTTAATTACGGCTTCTCGCTTTCAGTCTTACTTTCCACCAAGCTTTCTTTCCTCAGGTTTTGAAAACCCAAGCATAACCTCGTTATCGTGTTTTAACCCTAACTTATAGTGAAACCTACAACTGTTACCGCAATACTTTTGGTTACACATCAACTAGTTCGCGCTTCGGTGAATAGTTACACGTTCCATAAACATCTGAAATATAGTAAATCATGAATATTTCCTATCTAACCTGAAATTTCATTACGCATTTCCATTTTCATTTAATCTAAGAAATCTTCAGTGGCGTGTTTTGATATTTTGTTTAGGGCGTCATCAAATTAAAAACTTGAAAAATTACAAAATTATTGTATTATAATATAACTCTTACAACTTTTCAACTCGATCGGTACTCTTAAACTTGTTCCCAAGTTGGTGAAATATGAGGAGATAGGTCCCGGCAAACATTCATCTGAAACACATATCTGAGAAAATGTTGTAGTTTATTCTCAACAGACGTACAGCATGATGAAGCTACAATACTACAACGCGTTCAAACTTGCATCAACTAGTTCACGCTTTGCAGAATGTGTTCCTCATTTCCTCTACTAGTGACATGTCGTTCAAGCTGTTTTATTCGAGGGTGCCTCTTACTTACTGATAGCGTATGCCTTTTTATTCGATCGCAACTTTGTAACTGACTGAGAAAAAGTAAAAAAGTTTCGTGAACTAGTTCCAAAAATCTAGAACGCGTTCAGACTTTGTACAACTAGTTCGTTTCATTAAATTATTCTCGAGTTGTTGAAAAGTGTCAGGAGGTACTTGAAAAAGAAACTATTTAATGCATTTCCAATTTTTCATTTAGTACATTTTCATGTACAACAATGTACAAGTCTACAACGTGTTAGAACTCGACAACGCGATCACAGTCTGTGTCAACTCGTTCACGCGTTGCAGAACTAGTTGCATGTTTTCCATGATGAGCGCACCTCCTGTTGAATAAATAATTTGAGTATCTTCCTGATGACCTTGCCCTAATGATAGCTTTTTTACATATGGTTGTCTTAATATTTTGGTATTCTGTGGATACACCTCTCCTTTTGTCCTACAACTGTTCAACTAACTCGGCGAGACGATGAACGTGTTCTCAAGAGCGTGAACTAGTTGTTAACTAGTTGTAAAACAGTTTTGAACTAGTTGTTGAAAAGTCGGAACGAGTTGTTGAAAAATCGGAACGAGTTCTTCCTCTGGTCGTTTTGCAGATATAAATCAATAATAATTTCATTTGTCTATGAAATAACACGAAACCTACCTGTGCCTTGATATCAAATACGGAATGAGTTTAGAGTCTTGAGAACTACACTGTAGTTGTAAAAAGTCAGAACGCGTTATATACATGTACAAGTTCTAGAAGTGTTGATTATCGGGTGACCTGACAGCAAATCATATTGATAGAACATTACGAGCAAAAACATGTACGTGATCTAATGTAAATCGAAAACCGTGCCAGTAAAAAATTAAGTTGAATTTCGTGTTTCACCTCTTCATTTTTCATACAACTGTTCTACTATTTCGGTAAGACGATGAATTTTGTTCGCAAGAGCGTGAACTAGTTGTTGAAAGTCTGTACGCGTTGTAGAATTTTGATACTCTTGTTGAGAGCAAGAACTGCGTTGAGGATAGCTTACATGAGTTGGGAGTTTCAGAATTTGACCTACATGTTTAGAGCGGAACGAGTTTTAGAAAGCTAATTTAGTTTTGAGAGCGTGGAACAAGTTGTTCAAGTGCGATTTAGTTTTGAGAACGTTGAAAAGTGAATTAGATGATGTACAAGACGCTTCGTAGAATGTGCATGTTGCGAACTTTGAACGCGTTGTTGAACAGTGACTTCGTGTTGTACGATACTTTTTAAGTTTTAGTGCCTTCAACATGTTTAATATTGGTGGTTTTAATTGTTGAGAGCGTGGAAGAGTTTTATAAGTGGGATTTAAATATTGAATGAACAAGGCGAGATATACACGCGCGGTGTTGCTTTTGATAGCTATAGTGTAGACGAATTGTTCAATTATGATTTCGTTGACGGATGCAGGATACGGATTGTAAGAGTTTGATCTACATGTTTGAAGCACTAATTAGGCCCGACATTTTTTAAAATATTGTTTTCGTCAATTTCTCGGTAACTTTGAACGATATTAAAATAGTGTTGATGGCCATCCCCGTGTCATAATGGATACAGAATCAGATTGTCATTTCATTAGAGTTAACACAAATACATTTTGTGCTAAGTAAGAATGTAGAGGCCGCCTCTGCTGAAAATCGGGGTCTATCAGAATAACATTTAACATGTCAGTAAAGTTTCCTATATGTGGTTTATAGTTGTCTACTGCAAGAAGCGAGTTACACAACATTGTTTTAGATGTTGGAGAGTGGTGATTTTTTCAAGCGTACGTGATGTAGTTGATCGTTTGGAACATAGAACGTGTGCAAATGTGATGTAGATGTGGATGAATAATTTCTGAATGTTGCGAGCGTGTAACGAGTTAGTTAGTGTGATTGGGTTATTAAGAGCGTGAATGACGTTTTCGAATTGTGATCAAGTTGTTTACAGAATGATTTGCATTTTTGCAAAAGTAATTTTGTTGTTGAAAGCGGGGATCGCGTTATACAAATATGATTTAGTTGTTGATGGCGTGGTTGGTGTTGTTAAATTTTATTCAGTTGTTGAGAGCGTAGGTAGCAACGTAGAAGATGTGTTTTTCAATGTGGAGGGTATTGATCGTGTTGTACACGTGAGATTTATTTTTTTGGAGCGTGGATCGGCTCGTATAAGAGTGATTTAGTCAAAGAAAGGGTGGATCGCTTTGCTCAAAGTGAGTTATTTGATAAGATCGCGTCGGAGGAGAGGATCTTTTTTGTTGAGAGCGTGGATCGCGTTTTAGAAGTGTGAGAGTGTTGTTGAGAGCATGGATTGCGTTTTGCAAGTATGATTTAGTTGTTTAAAACATGGAACGCGTTGTCGACGTGTGAGTTAGTTGTTCATAGCGTAGATCGTGTTGTTCAGATCTAAGTGTGATTTTAAGGCTTCAATCACGTTGTTGAAGTGTCATGTAGTTGTTGAGAGCGTGGATTGCGTTGTCCAAGTGAAATTTAGTTGTTGAAAGCGAGGATCGCGTTGTCCAAGTGTGATGTAGTTGTTCAAATCATACATCGCATTATCTAAGCATGATTTAGTTTTTGAGAGCGTGGGTCTTGTTGTAGAAGTATGATTTATTTGTTGATTTGTGACGTGTGAGTTAGTTGGCGAGAGCGTAAAATAAGTGGTTGAAGCCCATTTTCGTCGTTGCAATTATGGATCGCATTGCCCAAGTTTTGTTAAGTTTTTGGGGGCGTGAAACTGACTTTTCAAGCATGGGAGCGTTGATCGTATCGTAGAAGTGTGATCTGGTTGTTAAAAGCTTAAGACGAATTGTAGAGAAAGTGATTTAGTTGTTTAGAGCGCGGATCTACTTGTTTAGAGCTTGAATTAGCAAGGAACGACGAAGGATAAGTTTTATAAAATGATTAGAAGTGTGTTTTATTAAAAGTTTAAAAAAGTGTTGAAGATATGGTTACTACCAGCATGGGACGAAAGATACATTTGTGACTTTGTTGTAAAAATGTTCCACGTGTTTAAAAAATGTAGTTGTTGTAAAGTTGTTGAGAGGCGAAGACGTGCATGCATATTAGGAGCGTTGTAGAAGTTTTACAAAAGGCATTTTGGTTAACGAAGGCTGAAAACAAAAAGATAGTTGATTTTGTGAGGGAGGAACAAGGAATCATATTTCGCTATTGTTATCTTGATATTGTTTTTAACCTATTTCTCATGTTGATCATGGGTGATGTAGTTGTTGATAGCATAGATCGAATGCAGAGTTTAATAGGTCTTATTGTTTCTTGAATAAGTTGAACGTGTTACAGAAGGGTGCTTTATAGTTGTTGAGAAGTAGGAACGCGTTGTGGAAGCAACATCTGCGTCTAGCAAAGAGTTGGCAAAGTGGACGTTTTTTTGTATGATGCACGAGTAGTGGAAGTTAGATATCTGCAGATTGCCTATATCTGAATCTAAGTTTTAAAAATGATTTATATGTTTGATGAATGGAACGACTTGTAGAAGTTAGATCTGAATTTCGGGAACGTGACAGGAGTTTTAAGAAAATTTGTTGGAAATTAAAACCTATGTGCCTTTTGGGGTTTTCAACTTCTTTGCATTTTTATTTTTACCCGTTTCCATGGAAACGTAACATAGGATTTCTTTTCCGGAGCACAACTCCAAAACGGTGAGACCTATCTCGACGAAACTTGGTATGTGCAACGGGCATCATGCGGAGATGTGCCTTTTGGGGTTTTCAACTTCTTTGCTTTTTTATTTTTACCAGTTTCCATGGAAACGTAACAGAACCGAAGACACTAGATTAATAATTAATTAATCTTCAAGGTATTAGCTTTATAAAAATCTCTCCCATCTTCAATAGTAATTAAAAATTTACCTGTGACAAATCAAACTTGGTAGGAGAAAATACTTTCATATCGCTGCATTTCATCTTGTAATCAAAACAAGTTTTGCAAAAGTTGAAAAAGTTCCCCTAAGAAAGAACTATAGTTGACTCAGGCATGATAATGATGAGTTGGACTGTGTGGAAGATTTGGAAACTAGACGTGGATATTCAGCTGTAATAAATGTATGTCTTTCGATACAGGAGAGTCGATAAATCTGTGTGAAAACAATCTTCACAATTACTGTCGAACAATCGGGCTCAATAAACGTTGAACTTGTTCATCGGCGAGACAAATAGTTGTTGATTTTATTAAAATTTGGCGGATGATACTTTAACTTTGCAGAATATGTACCTGGCTGTATGATTTGAAATTCATCATTCGTAAGAAATACCAGTTAAAAAATGTGGAACGAGTTGTGTAACTGGCGAACGTGTTTCGGGAAGTTTGAACTAGTTCTACAACTGGTGAACGCGTTGTTGAAAAAATCGAACTAGTTCTACAACTGGCGAACGTGTTGCGGGAAGTTTGAACTAGTTCTACAACTGATGAACGCGTTGTTGAAAAAATCGAACTTTAATTCCATATAATATTTTAGCGGATTTATATACTAGTCATAGTATTGTTGATACCCGGCATCCCATCGAGAATTTAATTACTACGATTGAAAAGTCAAAGATATCAATAAAGATTCAACAGTAGCTGAGAAAGGTGACAACTGCTACACACGTTGGAATGCGCGAGGACTTGGCACGCTGTGAACCTATTTGTTAGTAACATGTCTCATGTATTTTGAAACAATCATCTAATGCATTATCGGGGGCGGGATAGCGCAGTGGTTAGCGCGTTCGGCTTCGGATCAGGAGGTCCGTGGTTCGAATCCCGCCAGGGGCTCGGCAACTTTGTCTGCAGTAGAGAACTGTTCTACACGCAGTCAGGTTTGGGTGCAATGCTACACTGAAATTCAGCGCAGTACCACCCATGGTTCGCTAGTTCCAGCCGATGCTCGCAGGTTTCACCGCAATGCAAAGCCACAATAGTGTTGCGGGCTTTCTCCCTGCAATAATACTAGCAGCCGCGATATAAGTGAAATAATCTTGAAAGCGGCGTTAAACACCATATCACCTCACCTCACCTAATGCATTATCGATCAAATATGTTTCATTTGTCTGTAAAATACCTTGTCTTCTAAAATGGAAAAACCTTTAGATATTGCGAACTAGTTGTACAAAGTCGGAACACGTTCAAACTTTGGAGAACTAGTTCATCAAAGCTTGAACGCGTTGCTTATTTTGAATCGTTTTGTTTAGTTCTAGCGGACCAAAAGGGTTCCATTTCATTAGAAATGGTTCAACAGTATGACAGAATAACATTATTGTTAATTTTGTCATCAATATAACGTTAGCAGATCATATTAAAACTTGGTTTCATTACAAATTTACATCAACTCGTGAACTAGTTCTGATCGAGTTGTTGAAAAGTTGACCGAGTTGTATCAGTGTGAACTGCCTTCCAAATAATAGCCAATGACTAGATTAATAATTATTTGTCAAGGTATTAGCTTTATAAACATCTCACCCATCTTCAATAGTAATTACAAATTTACCTCTGACATATCAAACTTGGTAGGAGAATATACTTTTAAAAATGTGGAACGAGTTGTGTAACTGGCTAACGTGTTTCGGGAAGTTTGAACTTGTTCTACAACTGGTGAACGCGTTGTCGAAAAAATCGAACTAGTTCTACAACTGGTGAACGTGTTTCGGGAAGTTTGAACTACTTGTACAACTGGTGAACGCGTTGTTGAAAAAATCGAACTAGTTCTACAACTGGCGAACGTGTTGCAGGAAGTTTGAACTAGTTGTACAACTGGTGAACGCGTTGTTGAAAAAATCGAACTAGTTCTTCAACTGGTGAACGCGTTGTTGAAAAAATCTAACTAGTTCTACAACTGGTGAACGCGTTGTTGAAAAAGGGGGACCTGTTCCGATAGGTTGGAACTTATCTTACAACTGATGATCGTGTTGAAAGAAATGTTGAACTAGTTGTGTAACTGGCGAACGTGTTGACTGGCTCTGACTTGCGAGGAATAAAGGGAAGGAGTGAAAATCAATCAAAATGTGTTTGATTGTTTCGTATTTATAAAATGTACAGTGAGTTTAGTAAAGAATGTTCATCTAAATTAATTGAGTTATGTCCATTGTATGTAGGAATTAGCTTAAATGCTCGTGCTTTGCCATTTTTTCGCTTCGAGGTGTGATTGAAAGGTAATTCTACTTGCTTTAATCAATGTTCGAGACATAAGTTGAATTTCAAATTCAAGGCATCTTAGATTTAAACATCCTTGAAAGCTATGAGTAAATTGATTTGATTTAAAGTGACACAGAGTATGTTTCATATTTTCCCTTATTAAAACAGTGGCAAAATACCATCTGCCTTGAGTTCAATCAAAATATCGTCCCTTAATTTGCGACTTCATCTTTATATTTCAAAATAAGGATATTTTCTCATTTAAATGATGATAGAAATGCTAAGAAGTCAACAGTTTGCAACTAATTTACATGAATATTAGTTAAATGATCTACTAGACATTATCAATATATATTTTTCCTTTTATCTGCTCTTATTAACTTTCAAGAATTAAGTCTTAATTAAGTTAATCATTTCCTCACGTCAATGTCCGGTTTTCGATCCTTATTACAATATGAACCTGTTCACTGTCTCCTTACTGATCATATCAGCTATAAAATGCTGATTTAATGTTGATACAACTATTTCTCGGTTGTGCATCATCCTCAAAGGTTGACTCCCATATCAAAAACTGTAATCCTCTAGATAGATCACGTGATTAGACTGTTTTTGGGGTTTGTTACTAAACATCCTCAACCTTCTATTGGTGAGGTGAGTTGGAGTTTAACGCAGCTTTCAAGATTAATTCACTTATATCGCGGCTACTAGCTAGTATTATTGCAGGGAGAAAGCCCGCATCATCATGGTGACTATGCATTGCGGTAAATCCTGCGAGCATTGGCTGTAAGTACCGCTGAAATTCAGTGTAGCCTTACTCCCACACCTGATTGCGTGTAGAACAGTTTCTATTACAGACATAGTTGGCGAGCCCCTGGCGGTATTCGATCCTCAGACTTGATCCGAAGCCGAACGCGCTACCCACTGTGCTACCTCTAAGAGAGATTTGCAAACTTATACTTTCATGTCAATATTTCCTTGGCAGTGTCGAGAATAAAAATTACGAAATTCAAATAATGTATGTATCTAGTTAAAATATTTGTTGTATGATAATAAAGTATGTAAGTATCTATTTTATGGTAAAATACATTTTACTCTTTGACCTTGAAATTGATAAAAACACGATAAAAAGTTGATTTGTTCTAACAAAAGTTATCTCCCCTGGATTGACAATTTTACAGAAGAATTTTGAAGAAGGAAGTAATTAAAAATCTCAAAAGAACAACTAATCATTGTGTCGATCTTAATGTTAGTTTCCCTAAAATAGGCCTCACGTTATTTTTAGTTCTTGTCCAGAAAAATATCCTTAAAAGCGTGTCCATGGAAAAGACCAAAATTGAAAGATCAAAGAAATTGGAAATCGCAAAATGAAGATAAAGACTGTTCCATAAACCAAATTCCAAACACAAAGGACGTACGCGTTTTTAAAAAATACAAGTTACGTAATAAATGAAATAAAAAGTTTAAGGAAGTTGAAAATCCTTTACGGAACACTACATGCAAAGTTTTTGTAATAAAGGCGTGTGATGATTACATCTAGGCGGGAAGCTAAAATCTGTGTTCACTTTGAAACGATAACAATTGATGAAGGAGGACGGCGAAATTCCAAAGAAAAAACACAAAACTTATACACAACGTTTGGTCAATATACCTGGAGCCAAGTACCCTAATGTATAATGTTTCATTTCTGATCCGGAAACAATATTTGTAAATATTCTCGAGGGAAATGTCCATATATAAGGACGAAGTAGATTGAAAAAAGGCACGTTACAAAATTTCAGTATGTGTTTCCACGGTCAAAAATAAAAATTAAAATGGAAATTTAAAAGACACCACCAACATGTCAAGTTTCAATGAGCTAAGGCTAATGGTATTCAAGTTGTGATCCGGGGAAAAAACGACGGAGGACATTTATAGATCTCCTTCGAAATCCAACAATAAGCTGTATGTAACTATATTAAGAATATAAACCATCTATTCTTCAAGCACATTCGGAATAAGCTCGCATCAAAGAGAAATCACTACGTCTGGATCGAGTTTCCAGGGCCATTAACACGTTGGTACATTGTAAGGTGTTTTAAAAAAAACCTCATTCGTATCTTTCGTTGAAAATGACATGACAGCATATTGATAGAATATTATGAGGAAAAACATGTACCTGATCTAGTAAAAATCGAAAACTGTGTCGGAAAGTTTAGTTGAATTCCATGATACATCTCTCCTTTTGCCAAACAACTGTTCTACTAGTTTGGCGAGACGATGAACTAGTTCGGTGAACTAGTTGAGAACTAGTTGTTGAAAAGTCGGAACGCGTTCTGCCTCTGGTCGTATTGCTGATTTAAATCAGTCATGATTAATTTGTCTATGAAATAACAGGAAACCTACATGTACCTTGATGTCAAAGGGGGAATGAGTTTAGAGTCTTGCGAACTAGTTGTAAAAAGTCAAAACGCGTTCTAGACATTTGCAACTAGTTCTAGAAATGTTGACAATCGGGTAACTTGAAAGCAAATCATATCGAGAGAATATTACGAGCAAAAAGATGTACGTGATCTAATGTAAAATCGAAAACTGTGTCAGTAAAAATTAAGTTGAATTCCGTGATACACCTCTCCTTTTGTTCTACAACTGTTCTTTTCGGCGAGACAACAAACTCATTTAAATGAAATCTATATGCTCCACTACATTACCGAAATTTGTCCAGTGAGATGTATAACCTGCGTAACGGAGAGGAGCAATATTATATTTTATTCAATGACATTGGCGGGACGATGAACTTGTTCACAAGAGCTTGAAATAGTTGTAAACTACTTGTGAACTACTTGTGAACTTCTTGTGAACGAGTTGTTGAAAAGTCGGAACGAGTTGTTGAGAAGTCGGAACAAGTTCAACCTCTGGTCGTATTACAGAATCATGTTTCATTTGTCTATGAAATAACAGGGAACCTACATGTACCTTGATGTCAAATACAGAATGAGTTTAGAGTCTTAGGAACTAGTTGTAAAAAGTCAGAATGCGTGACATGTACAACTAGTTCTAGAAATGCTGATAATCGGGTAACTTGACAGCATATCATATCGAGAGAAAATTATGAGCAAAAACATTTACGTGATCTAATGTAAAATCGATAACTGTGTCAGTAAAAATTAAGTTGATTTCAGTGATACACCTCTCGTCTTGTCCTACAACTGTTCAACTAGTTCGGCGAGACGATGAACTAGTTCGCAAGAGCGTGAACTAGTTGTTGAAAAGTCGGAACGAGTTCTACCTCTGGTCGTACAGCAAATTTAAATCAATCATGTTTCATTTGTCTATGAAATAACAGGAGTCCTACATGTACCTTGATGTCAAAGGGGGAATGAGTTTAGAGTCTTGCGAACTAGTTGTAAAAAGTCAAAACGCGTTCTAGACATTTGCAACTAGTTCTAGAAATGTTGTTAATTGGGTAACTTGAAAGCAAATCATATCGAGAGAATATTACGAGCAAAAGGATGTACATGATCTAATGTAAAATCGAAAACTGTGTCAGCAAAAATTAAGTTGAATCCCGTGATACACTTCTCCTTTTATCCTACAACTGTTCGGCGAGACAACAATCTCATTCAAATGCTCCACTACATTACCGAAAATTTCAGACTGTTTTCCGAATGTCGAACTGCCTAAATTTCCGAATGAATGTATTTTATGTACTTTCAATCTACCCCAGCTTAGTTTGGTGGACAAAAAAGTCAAATCGAAGCTATGGAGTTATCTTTCGCAAAGCAAACTCTGCATACCTCAACGTTATCCTTTAGTAGACGGTACTAAATCAAAATGCGTCTTCTGGAAACAGATACGTTGAATAAAAGTTTCGTCTTTAGTTTGTAGTAATCGTTTAATAATTTTTAATTTCGGGAAAAAATTATATCATAAACATGCTGAAAAAAGAATATCCCCAAAACATGTGCAAATACCATTAAGAAATTTCTTGATGATTATATATTAGTCACTTGCGACGTTTATATGCAAATGAGATTGACCCCAGTTTCGTCAATGACTGACAGGTTATAAATAACTCTGTTGTATGAGAAATCGTAAATGGAGTGAGACAAACTATCTCAACTTCATTTCCGTAATATCATAATGTTTTAATAGTGTCTCAAACTCATGTTCGATCATGATGTAGATCATTGAGTGGCACGCATTATGATTGTATGTAGGTATCTGCTGCAAGCCAATGAGAGTTACAGGACAGAAGTTAACCTGACGGCTTGAGTAAAAGAGCTCAGTGAGATGTATAACCTGCGTAACGTAGAGCAGTAATAATATATTTTATTCAATGAGATTGGCGGGAAGATGAACTTGTTCTCAAGAGCGTGAACTAGTTGTTGAAAAGTCGCAACGAGTTGTTGAAAAGTCGCAACGAGTTCTACCCCTGGTCGTATTGCACATTTAAATGAATCATGTTTCATTTTTCTGTGAAAAAACAGGAACCTACACATACCTTGATGTCAAATACAGAGTTTAGAGTCTTGTCCTAGAAATGTTGATAATCGGGTAACTTGACAGCAAATCATATGGAGAGAATATTACGAGCAAAAACATTTACGTGATCTAATGTAAAATCCTACAACTGTTCAACTAGTTCGGCGAGACGATGAACTAGTTCGCAAGAGCGTGAACTAGTTGTGAACTAGTTGTTGAAAAGTCGGAACGAGTTCTACCTCTGGTCGTATTGCAGATTTAAATCAATCAATCATGTTTCATTTGTCTATGAAATAACAGGAATCCTGTCAAATGGGGAATGAGTTAAAATCGAGACATTTACAACTAGTTCTAGAAATGTTGAACTAGTTCTCGAATCCTTAAACGAGTTATTTTGGTATTCATTTTTTCCAGTCCAAGTGATACGAAATCGAGTTTGTTGAATGTGAAATCGTTTAATGATTATTAACATTTTTGCATAAATGATTAATTTGTCAGCAATATCAGGCGATCTGTTACTTATCTACATGTATTTTGACCCCTTAACAACTTGGCATGAACGCGAGAACTAGTTCTAGAGCAATGATCGAGTTGTTGCAAGGCTGACCCCAGTTCCACCTGTATGATTAATCAACTGGAAGTATTTCATTAATAACTATTTTAGATACCGGTTGTATCTTTCATATTTGAATCTTAAACTTTACAAGTCTTTTTGATTTTAAGGACCAAAAATCTGATAACGTACAACAGTTTTATGAATAATCTTGTACCTTCTAAGTCTTTTCAGAAAGATATGATAAATGAAAATCGACAGCATAAATACTTTCAAATAGAACAGATTGCGATATTGGGTTCTGCTCCGCATAACACGTGCAAAACGTGGAACGCGTTTAGCAAAGTTTTCAGGGGCAACTGATTTATTTGAAGAAATTAATCATGATTTCATTGAAGAACAATGATGAAGTTTGTGAGAAGAAATGAATATTTTAACAAAAGTGTTATATTTTCTGTCCGAGTTAAAATAGTGTTATTTATTGTGTGGTTAAAGCAATACAACAAATGTTTAATGGTAAATACTATTTCATTGGTATACACAAGTACAAAGTAATCATTTGATTTTTAAAAAGTGCAAACGGCAAGGGCAACAGTTTTTGTTAGCAAATGCAATGGCATCTTTCAAAATTGATTTATTTAAAAAATGGTTTCAGTATTGTGGAAATTATGTTTTCGTCGACTTGCATGAGTTGGTTTCACGAGATTGTAATATGTAGAGTTAGCTTTAACAAAATTATTTGGGTATATTATTGTGAAATTAAGTAGACAATTTGTTTTGGGAGATTTTGAGACGGGGATTTTTGTCGACCTACTTCAACTGGTTGAAGTATCGTTGTCAACCAATATCATAGAATGTTGTGAAAGTTGTCCGAAGCGTTGTACATTTTAGAAAGAGTATTGCTCACTGA
Source organism: Phorcus lineatus (assembly GCA_921293015.1). NCBI lineage: Eukaryota > Metazoa > Mollusca > Gastropoda > Trochida > Trochidae > Phorcus > Phorcus lineatus. Next base: position 35,715,394 of record OV121088.1, read on the forward strand.
TTATGTTGATAAAAATAACTATCGGTATACTGTTTTGAAAAACTGAAATAGGTAAAGTTGAACCATGTTGTTGTTGAACATTGCGTTATGCTTTTCGTTCAGTGTATTCAAAACATAAGTTTGCTAGTAGTGCTAAAAATAAAAATATTTTAGGAGGTAATTAGATTTTCAGAAAAGGTTTAGCGGAAAATACAATTATCTTGCGCGTTTTGAATCTAATCTGTTTGCCTCTCATACTACTAAGGACCTACATGTAACAAACTGTGCGAACTGCGGTACACGTTCCAAAAAGCGTGAACTACATGTAGTTAGGAGCTGGAAAACTTCGTAGAGTTATTACGCGTTTTTGATTTTTGGATTGAGCTATTTCATATTCTAAATAGGATTTTTTTTTCGAATACAACGTTTTTACACGCGCAAGGAAAACGGGCTTACAAGCCATGATAGGCTTTGTCTTAGCATGAAATTGCATCCTTACGGACGCGTTGTATTCAGTTGAAACACGTTCTGTGTTCCTTGAACTAGTTGTGAGAAAATGAACTAGTTCCACTAAGAATGAACGCAATTTTGCGCGAGTCAAGAGAATATTTCAAAATGTCAAGTGAGGATTTCGAAATAAATAGATAATTCAAACCAAAACTAAAACGCCATCATGAAAGTTGATGAAAACAAACAAATAATTCCGTCCTTATCTTCAAAGTTTGCACCGAATCGTCTTGTGTGTTTGTTAAGATGCGTTAAGCTTGAATTGATACTAGTCTTCATTTACTATTGACAGATAAGTGTTCTTAAGATATAATTCATTGTTGGGACATCACCAAAACTCAATATTTTGACAATCATTTAAAAGTGTGTTTTTTTTAGCTTTGATACGTATTAACATATTTGAATTTATATTATCGACAAATGCCAGTCTATGGGAATAACTTGATTCCATTTTTTAAAACTTAAACGACAGTCTTGTTTGTGTGAGGAGCAGATATTTTACGTCCCGTTTACATGTTTACTAGTCACATAGCTTATTTGAAACTTCAAACTCAAATGTCTCTGATTGTAAGATAGGTTTTCTTTTGAGTGATCGGTGAGCGCCAGAAACAAAATATAAAGACGCAGATAAACTAAACTGATTAAACTTGAAATAGTCAAGTAAATACTTAAAACAATTAATTAAAAGCATGTCGGCTTAATCTTAATCTACCCGTAGCCTCTCCCTGTCCCTGCTCCTTTCTGTCGATCTGTCCGCCTGCGTGTCTGTCTGTCTGTCTCTCTCTCTCCGTCTGTCTGTCTGTGTTTCTGTCTGTCTGTCTGTCTCTGTCCCTCTCTGTCTCTCTCTCCCTGTGTCTGTCTCTCTGTCTCTGTCTCTCTGTCTCCGTCTGTCTCTGTCTCTCTCTCTGTCTCTCTCTCTGTCTCTCTCTGTCTCTCTCTCTCTCTCTCTCTGACTACAACATGAAATCTAAAAATAAAATCATCTAAATCATTTTCCGTTTCTTTAGACTGACACAGTTTTATGATATTTCAAATATCATGTCTTTGTTCGTTTCTTTACACTCTCAGTATTTTGAGTTAACCGCAACTGTCACTACGTTCTAGCTGGGGACTTAACTGTTCTGTTTAACGCGTCGTTTACCTTTTGATGAACGCGTTCATAGGCTCTAGAACGCGTTCATAGACTTTAGAACGCGTTCGGCTTAATATTTTCTCTATATTAACTGAAATGTCACCTTAGGGGCTCGATATATAATCCCATTATCTAAAGCTGGGTCACGACAAAACCCAAACAATTATAGAGGCATTTCGCTCCTCAATTATTGTGGTAAGATATTCACATCCATTATAGAAAAACGAATAAGAATTTGGTTTGATGTAAATGAATTAATCGCTTCATAATAAGGAGAGGGTATCCTAAGTTGGAGAACTTGTTCCTAATCCTTTTCATGTGAATAAAATATGTTTAAACTATTAATCGCTTAATCACAAGCTGGTTTTCGCCCAGAATACTCCACTGTCGACCAAATATTCTCTTTACAAGCCTTATGTACAAAATACCTAAGCAGACCGAAAGGCAGATTCTATTGTTGTTTTATAGATTTAAAAAAGGCATTCGACCTTGTTGACAGAAAAAAATTGCTTTATCTACTTGTTAAAAATGGATGTCATGGTAAGCTATATAATGTATTAGAAAATATGTATTCATCTGTAAAAGCAACTGTTAAAATTGGTATTTGTATGACATTTTCTTTAGAAAAACTACAAAAAAGCTTTTTTTAAAAGATTCCTGGAGGTTGGCATATACGCTTCGAATAATGCTATATTGGGAGAAACTGGACGATACTGTTTGTTTATAAAAACACAGGTTAAAGCGATATAGTATTGGATAAGGCTTTTAAGGATGAATTATTCCCGTATCCCAATACATTTATATGAAATTCTTAAACTACAAGACGAAAATGGTAAATTTAACTGGGTCTCTCATGCTCTCACTGTGTCTGTCTCGTGAGTTGTTATTTACCAGTGGTTTTAGTTATGTATGGATCATGCAAGATGTTGGCGATGCCACTATGTTTATATCTGCTTTTAGAAGGCGTTTAGTTGATATCTATATCCAAACCTGGAGAGTGAATATTGAAACCTCATCATATTTATCACATTATTCCAATATAAAGATCTATTCCAGTGTTAAACATATATTCATAATCTTAACAATAGAAACCTGGTCAAATCAATGTGTAAATTTCGTAAAACTCTCCATGATTTTAGAGTTAATCATAAACGTAAGAAGAACATTAATGTGATTTCTGAGACAGATTCTTTCTGCTTATATTGTGACAATAATGTTGTGGAAAATGAATTTCATGTTTTCTTTGAGTGTAGTAGATATGCTTCACTCCGTAATGAATACCTCCTGTCCATCAAACAAAATTTTAAAGGCAGATTGACATTGCACAAAATATTTAACACGGAGGATGTACATATATTACGATTAACCTCCATATATATATGTAAACTATTCAAATTGAGAGCATTGTAATACCGGTCATGTGACAACAATTATACTTTTTATATTACAACTGTACCATGGGCCATGTGGCCTTAACTATACCTCCAGTAAGATGATGATGAATAAATGTCTCCCTACCCTTCGGAGGAAGACATAATTCTTTAAATAACAATTGAAAGTACCAAGGAAGCAGCAGAGTTTTATGAAAGGAATTTTCGTATATTCCCAATATTGCAATATAGAAAGCAATATGATTTTGCACTGGTCCGCACTGAACACTTACTGTGCCGGAGAGTTAAGAGTGTCATACCAAGTATACAGATCGCACGCATACGTGTATGTGTATTCTTGTAAGCTGTTTACAGTGACACACGTTGCGGAGTCACGCTTCACAACCTACCCAACCTAACCCCTCCTCTCTCTCAGCTGTCCGGTGTCTACTCAAGAAGAAGCTTGTTGTACTACATGGGGCTGTCCGATATCAGTCTCCGTGAATGCATATGGTGTCATAATTCGGATATTCATGCTTAAAAATATATTTATAAGATACGGGTGCAGATACGTAGACATGATGCGCGTCTCATCCACATAGTTGTGACCTGATACGTATAGGGACTATTGTATCTAACTGTTAAATATGTATGATATACGACGAGTTAGGAGGGATATTTACTGCTAACCGTGCTGGACTGAATTTTGTTGTGTCGGCGAGAACTTGTGACATGGCATCCTGCTCCAGGATCTTCCCATCAGTACAAGGACAAGCACAGGACGTTGGTAAATTATTGGAGTTGAATTGAATAGGATTTATTGGACCATGAGTCATTTTACTTTCATACTGAGGTCACATTGAATACAGGATACGACATGGGACGAGTTCGCTACTCAGTATCTAAATAGTTAACGGACTTTGAGATTGAACTGACAACGAATGAAAATTGGAATGTGAGAACATATCCAGCAATGGCTGACCCGTTTACTCCAGGCGTTCATATTGTCACTTGCGACGACCCCAGTTGTGCTCCACAGTACATCCAATAGGCCATTTTCCGAGGGAAGCGAGATCTCACGAGACTCCCTAGAAACCGGTAATGGCGGACGAGAGCTGGGTCAAGCTTAGTCTTAGCAACATGGCTATCGTTGCTTGCGGAGACGATTTAGATTCTTTCTCCGCCTCAGCTTTTAAATATTTGTTAAATAAAAAACGGAATATAGACGTCTTTATATCGAAAAATAGTTTGGCTACGTTTATCAATGTGTATTTGTGACCGAATGTTGAATTTGACCCCGATAGAGAAGAGAAAGTAACAGGAATTTTGTTTTCGATGATCCCTTTCAAATATATAAGAAAATTATAAGCCGATATAGGCTTATATCATATCCTGTCTTTTATTCAACCATGCAAATTATACTACAAGACTAATTAAATGCATTCAAGTCATTTATAATTTCAAGACCATATGTGTAATTTCAACTGTAGGCCATATTTAAAATGTTTAATTTGTATCTTTTATTAACAAAAATGTACAGGAAAGACTTGCATACGTATACAGTATAATATACCAAAAAAATGAATAAATGTTTCCCCTACGGTCATTATTGAGATTTCGTACATGGTTTCGCTGTCTTATATAAGTTTTGTGTATGATATGTTTGTATATGCATCAAGTTGCCCTTTAGTCTTTTATTCATGAAAAAATATCATCTTAGATAAAACCGAAACTGGGCCTCATTCCTCAGCGTTATATATAATTTTTTTTAGAAATAAAGATAGAATTATAAACATTAACATCAAGAGTTCTGGATTGAAGGAATATTTTCCCAATATAAATTGTAGGAGACATTGCCTAAAGAAATGTAGGCCTATTTTTCAGAGTAGCTTTCTGAAGGGGGAGAAAATAACTTTACATATTGTATCTTGTTTTTTAAAATTGTTAATATATGTTGATGACTTGCTCTTACCTCAAACTGCACATACAATTCCACGTGTAATTTAACGTGTGCAAAGTAAAAAAACTCATTTCGAGAAACTATTATTCTAGTAAATGATACATATGCTATTTCGGTCTTGCCATCTACTTAATATGAATAAGAGTGATGTTCGATTATTATTGAAAAGAAATGTATTTTACATATTGGTATGAATCTGAGAGATGTCTTTAATTAATATCATGATCAAGAAAACCAAATGAAAGGTCTAGAAAATCACAAAGTGTCCTATTGAGATATCCCTTAATATACATATATGCATCTTAAAACCGTTAAAAGACTATTCTTCAGCTGAACATGAATTATCACAAATTCTTTTTAACCTTCAATTCACATTTTAGAGCTACAAAGAATCGTTTTGACATTAATAATAACAATGACCATGAAATATTGTTGATCTTTAAAACATTTATTGCCTAAATTCATGAAAACATCGAGATAAATAAAAAGTGCATGGTACAGTACTACTCTTACAGGGTGCAAATATCCAGGTGTATAATGTAATTGATTTTTTTGGTTTTCAAATTATACAAAAAAGATACCCATATATGAGAATAAAGACAAAACGTTATTCTAAAAGTGAGGATTAAAAAAAAAAGAAAATAGCCATTATTAACCGCTGAAAAGTAATGATTTACACGTAAATTGATGGGTGTCTTTAAATTGAAATATCTTTATAATATGCTTTTACATGTTCCAAAATTAAATTGTATGTTTTTATTGAGACGTTACTCAATCCACACACCCAATTTGGTTTGTTTTGCATTCTCCTAAAGCACGTGATTTTAATCCCAAATTTCTCGACACGACAGTGAATTTCTAGTAGAAAACCGCCATTTTGCCCGTGAGCTTGTCCTCAGGTCACGTGATTTTTATGCCGGAAACAACTCTGCGCAGATGCGACAACTAGGGCGGAAAATCCAGTATTGTGTGAGGACCTGGAAGAGATCGGTATTGTCTGCGTAGAAGAAGGAAGAGGGGATTATGGCATGGGGTCGTTTAAAGACAAATTCAAGTGGAGTGTTGAATCGAACTTGTATACAGTCATTCATTTGTGCCCTGAAATGATCAGTAAGCTTAGTCCGGTGGAACACCTCCTTGGAGATGACCGCTACAATGCGAAATATATGTACATTAACACAACCAAAACGCCCCGCGATCTCCCTAAAGTATATAAAGAAGCGTCAAGGGTGCGTCTTTTTACCAAGTCCGACTATAAAAATATCGTGGGGCGACTTACAAAGTATGTTCACGCAAAACTTCACAAATCGTCGTCTGCTCCACAACTGTCGTCTGCTGCGAACAGATCGTCTGCTCCGCAACAACCGCCAGTTCTTCAACACCAAACACCACAGCAACGGTTCTGTGTTCGACAATCTCCTGAAGAACAGCCGTCTTCCACAAGACCACCTTCTGCGAGAGAGCGAGGAGGGCAGTTTGATCGAGCTAGATCAAGAGAACTAGATGAAGATGACGAAATCGATGGGCCTCAGGGTGACACGTTTTTTGAAAGTGTGGGTGATGTCCACTACCTCAACAGTGGACTCCAGCATTCTGACCCTAGTCTTCTCAAATGTAAGTATGGCCGTAATAAGAGTATGAGCCCAAACGTTTAAAAAAAGGGCAATGGTCGTATGATTTCAATTGGTTTTAAAGGGGCACAGAGTAGGTTGTGGGAGTCAAATATGTCAAACTTCCTTATTTGAACGACAAGTTACTTCTGAAAATTAACACCTCAATGCTCATCAGTTAGCATAGTGACAATAATTGGGAAAAGGGTAAGATTTCTGATCGAAAACCGGACAATAGTGCGCGCCATTGCCTCAAACGTTAGTTTGGAAATGTATCTAAAGCAGACACAACGAGGAAAATAGGTTCGTAGTCATTTAACTAAAGACATGTAAATGGGACGCTAAATTTCGATTTCTTTACATTTATATGCCCGTATTTAATTTACAATCGAAAAAAAATGTCATAATTTTGGCAATTAACAGATAAAGACGCAACGCAAAGGGCGATATGAAATTACCTCAACTCATTTGATATTTTGACTCTAAGCCTCATACAAAAGTCATTAAATTTTCTCTATGTTACTTTAAACATGGGCCAATCTTGGTATTATTTTATTGAATAGAAATTCAAGATTATATTTCTTTTTCTCTGTACATTTTATCGATACAAGATTTTTCTAAATCCAGTTGAAACACATATTAGATTTAACAAGTTCCGCGTGAAACCAGCCATGGGTGCAGTGAGGATGAAATTTTTTCAATTTCTTAAAGTCTACGGCATTTCAAAATTGAAATTTTGGGAAAATGCGCTTGTTCTCAAATACAGCATATATCCATTCACGTAACTATAGACTTAAAAACCAAAACACCACCGAATCTACTTCAATAGTTCTTATGGATTAAGATTTTGCCAAATAATTCACTCTGGTATTCGACTTGGGTGTAATGATCTTAATGGAGATAGGTTTCCTTGATTTATATCTATTAGTTCTGTATGTAACTGTGGCTGTCACGTAAAGGTGCGTTACATTTCTTCCTCACCTGTCCAAATTTTAATGACATAAGACTAAATGCATATTTCATTCAAAAAGGGTTGAATCTGTCGTCAATTCTATTTGGTCATCCGGGCTCATCACAAGAGGCTAACCTAGAACTATTGAAATCGGTTTATAATTTTATCACTCTATCAAAGAGATTTTAGGACGTTTAAAGATGTACCTTGCTTTGCTTGAATATTCTGATAGCATGTTATCATCAGCGTTATGAAATAAGTTGGTAAACATTTATTGCTTTATTGTAAACTGTCCAACACAATCATGTATCTACCATTGTTTCTGTTTACTGTATGTTCTTTCATTCGTCCATGTACGTCACTTTTTATCAAATTTTATTTTTGTTAAGGAGCGGCATTTATATAAGCATGTTTTTCTTGTTTGCCAATACCGTTTCAATTTTGAAGAAATAAAATATGTTTAAACCATTCTCGTAATGCAAAAATAAAACAAAATGGGGGACCCTGCTTTTTTAAAATGTATTCAATAAAATTACCTACGTTAATCAAACCTTTGGTTGATGACATTAAAATGTGGTTAATTGTAAATGAGCTAACACTATCACAACTGTTTTCCTCAACAGTTTCCGGATCCCGAGATCTGATGGACATCTGCTCTCGGTCTGAGCTGTATACACGAGAGAATCGGGCTAAAACTATTCTCTGGCTTCAAACAACTGTGCTACCGGAAGTCGCGAGGTCCGCCGATGTTGCTTCCCTGGTGGTATTACTCAAATCACAAATTGCTCTGATCAGAGATAAAGCTCAACTGATCTTCATGAAAGTCCTTTTTTCAAAGGAAATCGGTGACATACCGGAATCTCCTATAAAGTCAACCGAACATACTTTATGTGACCATCTCTTGAATCTTCACGCAAGGAAAGACAACTCGCACGAAGGGTCAGAACTTATTAGCATTTACCTTGTAACAATTCTACATAAAATCGGGTCTTTAATATACCAAAATAAACCTACAACACCTTTCTTCACTAGAAGGCTTCACGTGCTTCAAGCTGTGGAGAGCAATCTCAATGACGTCATAGCGTTTGTCGAAGATTTCAGAGACAGAAAAGATTTGTATATCCGTGCTTTGAAGTCTACAAACTTTGGGGACTTTCAAAATAAGAAGAGTTGGCAGAGTCAGTTTGTCGTTGCCTTGAGGACAATAATGGAGGTATGTGTCTATAGTTGGTATCCTTCCAAATTTACAATAATACCCCGCTTTTTTGCCGGGTGATATGGTATAACTTTTCTTCTTCAACAATTTTGCCAATGGTCTTAATCCCGTGTAACAAATAGAACTTTGTGAATCCATGGTTTCGGACAATCAATTACGTTTTCACCTTTTAGATCAATTTCAAGCATCCTGTCGTATACGCTCTCGTTCCACTCATATACCCGTGGGATATAACCCCTCTAAAACTTACAAGGTTATTCATAGAAATTGATACTTGCTTCTTCGGAACAAATCGCTTGGTGTCGTTTTGATGACTTCGCGGATTCATTCACAGATCTTAAATGGGGACAAAGAGTCAAGACTGCTTGCCCTAGAGTCTCTGACGAAGCTCCTCAAAAACCATAAAAGCGGACTTAGGAAACTGGGTCGGTCTGAAGTCAAACCTCATCCCCGTGTAGGTAACCTGGTTATCATTGGGATCACCTGCTTCCTCCAATTGATTGGTAAGTTTTGTAATAACACAAAAAACCCGAGGTTAAATATGTCAACCTTTTAGTTTTCACAGTGAATAGCAACGTTTCGGTATTTAAACATGGACATTAACAAAGCCACATCCGATATTTTCAACTGTTCATAAGTTCGCACAGCAAGTCAAGCATGTGTCTGACACTACTCTTTCCTGAAAGCTGAACTTATTGAGTAAGGGATACCACAAAATGGTAATGGGTGATGTGATTTATAATATGCATTTCATAATCAACATTTATTCACTATATAACTTTGCTAGTTTGGAAATCGACTAAGGCCCAAGGTTGTTTAAGTAGGTCTAAAGATTTCTCAAGTGAATCAACGAATTTCTTCCAAAGGCAGCTGTTGCCACTTGCGATGCAATGTAGTTTCAAAACTAGTAAGATTCTGTGGACGAAGTTCAAGTGTTTGGATTCCACAAAAGGTCCAAAACATTTTAGAAAGGATTTTGGACATGTTTAAATGATCTTATTTCTTAAAGACGCCCTGTCGAGGAACGATGGTTCTTTAAATTGAATCAATGAAAAATGACTGAGGGATGATGATTCTAAAGGCCTACAATCAAAAGGCATGAAAATCAATGCCATGCTCTATCATTTTAAGGATGTTTATACCTTTGCAGAAGAAAGAACTGGAGAGGATTTACAGAAGGAAACAACTGCTGCCTTTAAGGTTCTCAGACAGTGCCCAGATGTGCTGTCAGGTAACGTCAAGTTCGCGAGATATCTCGTGTTCTGCAGCAATGACCTTATACGGAAAGAAGGTATCTTATTGCTGACGACAAACAACCAATATTCAGACATCGTTCATTACATGGCGTTATCTGATGTTTTTGAGAAACTGCAGCCAATCAACATTGATCTAACAGAAGCTCAACGCAAGAGCGGAAGTCCTAAAAGTAACTCCTGGTTGACACTTCCGGTTGTACGAGTTTCCGAAAGAGTGATGCTTCACATTCATCTACCTCAAGGTACTTCTCACTTTTATAGGATATAAGAAATAAATTTTCTATAATTATCTACCGGAAAGGTTCATTGGTCCTTCATGCATTTACCCGACGGTAGATGAGAAGGTACTGATCACTCACAGGATGATCATCTCGGGGCATGAGGTTTTTTAATTAATTTTTTTTATTGATATCCATAGTTTAATACAAATAGTACATCATATAATAGTATAATATAAATTGTAGCTGATACATTATAAGCTTAGTACAATATATTTATAGTAGGATAAGTTAATATGTTAAAGAGATATGGCAAAGATATGGACAGACCTTAGGAATGATTATGGATCAAATATTGGGAATAGTGGGAACTTGAATTGTAAATTGAGCAAAATTATCATTTCTTTAGGATAAGAATTTTTCAACAGTGTAAATATCTTTCACATGAAGTTCTTCTCTTGAGATCCTAAGCCAAACTGCACACCCCTCTTATAGTAGGTTTATCTAAAGTTGATCTTAGAGGCCATTTGCAGATACTGATCACTCACAGGATGATCATCTCGGGGCATGAGGTTTTTTAATAATTTTTTTTATTATTGATATCCATAGTTTGATACAAATAGTACATCATATAATAGTATAATATAAATTGTAGCTGATATATTATAAGCTTAGTACAATATATTTATAGTAGGATAAGTTAATATGTGAATATGAGATATGGCAAAGATATGGACTGATTATGGATCAAATATTGGGAATAGTGGGAACCTCTTATCTGTAAATTGAGAAAAATTATCATTTGTTTTGGATATGAATTTTTCAACAGTGTAAATATCTTTCATATGAAGTTCTTTCAAAGCCAACTTGCACACCCCTCTTATAGTAAGTTGATCTAAGAGGCCATTTCACTTACTAATTGTTTGTGCAGATTGATTTACACGCAATAAAAAACTTTATAAGAGAAATTCATTGGCTAATACGTGCGTCCAAGTAGTTTATTTCCAGAGGCAAATGTACTCCCTCTTTTAACACAAAATCATAAACTTGTGAAAGTTAAACATCGTACTACATGGAAGGTCGTTGAGGATACTGTGTACCTCTTCCAGAGGCAGACCACATCAAGCAAATGGAAAGCACCCTGGACTCGAATTGTGGTCACCGTAACACGATTGAGATTCTGCGCATGTTGAATTCTCAACCGCACATCCTGCCCCTATTTGCCTTCCGACTAGCGCAGATCCCTGTGTTTTACGTGACGGAGGACTATAGCCAGCCTAACCTCAAACAGGTAATAAGTCCTACTGATTTTGTAAGTTTTACGTGTTTATATTTGATTTTCGACTTTATATAAACCATAAGAAAACAAATGTGTTTCAATGGCACACATATTCTATAAGTATCCAATCGTCTGCGGAGCACACACTAAATTCGAATAAATGGTCGTCCGGGGAATAATTTGAAATGTCGTTGCTTCACAGGATCACTTCTCGAAGGCAAATCAGAAGCAGTTTCTCAAGCCTATGGAACCTCTGATCTTTGAAGCCTCGTAGATAAGTTACCCATCGTAAATGCTGTATTTAGCAACATGATCACTACCTTAATCTTGGTCGTCTTTTGAATGATTCTAATGACATTTTATGCTACAGGTACTCTTCTTCAAGGCAAAGGACAAGCAGTTTCTCCAGCCTGTACAGCTCCTTGACCTTCTGTTGCAAGCGCTGGATGCTCTGGAGTACCTCCAGAGGAACTGGATTGTCCACAGAGACATCACTGCGTCAAGCTTCACCTACAACAGGGAACTCAATCAAGTCAAGCTCTTTAAGTTCGATCTGGCTCGAAGATGCGAATTGAATCAAGTCATTGTAGGTAGGTAGGACAAGTCCATGCATAATTTCTTTACAATCTAGTTAAAAACCAGATCTTTTCCTTGTACGTACGGCGTTTCTTGATAAGATTCTTGTCTCATGTAACCCTTTCTCTCCAGCCAATCAGAGACGAGGCAACGAATTCATCGTTAAGCGTTGATAACTCACTATTTCGTATTGATATTTCGTATGTCAAGTACATGTTCGTATACAGATACGGGCAGTAAAGCATTTGCTTTTACGTTTCATTGTTGCATAATATTCCTAAAGATCTTACATTCGTTTCAGCTGGAGGAAAACTCATGCTTGCTTTCCTTGATACAAATGAATCCAGTTCATTTCGATCTTTATGTTTTCATCAAAAGTGATGATATATATCCTTCATTTGCAATTTGACAATTATGCCAAAATAAAGACCTACATCGGCTGTTTGAATGATCGTTCAAATTTGACGACCTTTGAAAATCTATATTCCCTAATTCATGACATGCTGTACGTATATGTTTCCAGATCGCAATTGCTCTGGTATTCCAACGCGGTGGTCTGCCCCCGAGTCTTTGAGCCAGTGCCACTTCACCTTCCGGTCTGACAATTGGATGATTGGTCATCTCATCTATGAGGTCATCACGCATGGGACTCTGCCGTACTCGGATCTTGACCGGAAGTCAGAGATGGAGGTAGCGGTATTGGTAAGGATGGAGACATGACAGCGCTTCTTTAAAGAGCAGCCTTATTGCTTAGGTCTAAGTTATTTACATAAGAAAACTCTAGAAATATATGTTCATATATTTTTTTAGACGAGCCCGACTGAAACATTCTGATTGAGCCATTAATGGAAAAATGAACAGCTTAAAGAGCCCGGATGAATAACGATGAGTCTCATTACTACTATGGACGCAGTCTTGCTTTAAGTTTTTCATTTATATTCCATTATTCATATTTGCAGATCAAGCAAGGGACAAAGAAACTGCCACAAGAAAGATGTATACCTACAAAAGTGTTTGTCGCCATCGCGGACTGTACGAAACCGAATGAAAATGAAAGAATGTCTCTATTCGAGGCCAGATGTCAGTTGGAAGAAACCCAGCATGAATACAACTCATCAAGTATGGAGTCTTTCAGCTGCTTCTCTCGGTTCGGCTGTGCAGCGTTTGGAACTCACTTGCTAAAGCAATTTAGTTAAAACTAGCTGAAAATTATACGTGTAAAACCCAGTTAGTATTTAAGGACACGCTGTTACTGGTTTTCTTATCCATATCCGGACAAACTGCAATTTGGACGTCGGGTATACCTTCATAATTTATATCATATGATGTAACTGACATCAAAACATATTTAAACATATACACTGTCGTGTAATCGGTAAATGATTGCGAAGAAAGATTTTCCTTTGGATTACATTGCATTTTTGCTATTTGTGGATGTTTCAAAATTTTTGTCTCTTGGATATTCACTGTCAATGAGATTTTCAGACAAAGTGAAACAACTTCTCGTTACGGTACACAGTAGTTGACATAGCCCCTCCCCGTGTATTTTTATGGTTGCCAAACTGGTGCCTTATACTTTACTGTCCGCAACATAATTCAATGTTTCTACAAGGCGATATACCAATGGTATTGGTTTGTATCCTAATATTGACGAATCTGTCAACTTTATTATGCACGTTCTTGTTGTAAAAAACCTGAAATCAAACATAAGATAATGAAAAAGGCTTTTTTAAAATAGTTTTTTTTTCTCTTTGATTCAATAACATCTTTTAGAAATCAGTAATGTACATTGATATCACAGATGTTATACTCTTCCTGAGTAGAACACTCTGACAATTCCACACTATGGACAGCATAAATTAGATATCACAAAAGGGATAATCTTTATAAACGTAAATAAAGTAGTTTCTGGACTAATGGGGTACCCCATATAAATAGCACATTATACGCCAATCAGGCTGCTTGAGCAATCGGAATAATAAATATTTGCATTCATTACAATTAGCAATGTCAGGGAAGTTATTTTCGGCTATGTTTTGATATATTAAGATATTCTTATTGAAACGCAAAATGGTGATGACATGAAGCTTACAGACAACATTGAAATTCAAATCCGTCAGATACCAGGAATGAAACATGGCAGTGATATGATTTCGCGTTAAGATCTCTACAAACTGACAAAAAGCGTCAGAGATGGAACAATTCTGGCCAATTAATGCATATATATTGCAATTTAATTCCCATCTAGGACAATGAAATAGTCAAAAGTGACCTGTGTATACATTTGATATGTATAGTAGAATATGCATAGGGATGCAAATATGATTGAATGCAGTAACATTTACATGAAATCTTGTTAGTTCTTATTAAATCTGAAATTGAGTTCCCTCCATACCCTATTACGTCGACACCCCATCCAAAAGGTCCCCTCCCAACCTTTATTTCTGATTTTTCTTTATTTCCGCCGATTTAAAACCGAGTTCCCTCCGCTGCCTAGTTGATTTTTAAATTTGGCAATAACTAATTAATTACTCAGGCAAATCACTTTAGATTGCACAGAAATCTTTATTACGTCAGATAACATCTGTGTGTGACGATATCTTTAACATTCAAGCTCCTTAAGGGTAGGAAAATACACTTTTAGAGTAGTAAGCCCCGCTTCGAAAATAAAAGTGCGATAATCTTCAACTTTATATGGCAATTACGTTTTTTTCTTGAAGTTTGTGCAACCAAACGCTACACCAATATATTCCTTATTCATATCCTGAATATTCAAAGTTAAATCTAACCATTTAATCCTTGACAATTAGAAGGAACGAGCAATGGAATCAGACATCTATCTACCTATGGTCGCCATCTTCCTTACCGAGTACACGACAGTACTAGTGATTTATGTAAATAGTAATCAACACATAGGATATTCATAGTGAAAATATTATGTCTATAAAATATTAGCCAGTCCCCCCCCCCTCCCTTCCCACTCTTCAGAATCCCTTTGCAATTAATTACTTAATTAATTTCAGGTCACCGAAAACTTCGTTTGACAGAGGATGATTTTCCAAAATTGAGCAGAATGGCGTATCATGAACCACATCGAGTAAGTTATTCGTAGTTCTTACATCTTCCACAGATATGCATAAATTACTACATATACCAGATACGTCGTTCGTTACTGATCCCTTCGTTTTATTCAAGCCTTGTTTAAAGCCTTCAAGAATGGCTCGACTTGTATAATCCATTTCAGAGAGGTACCATGTTAATGTGATCAATCCTAAATATGATTTATATGGTTTCAGGGATTAGCAGGTGAATTCGGTAAGTTTACCCCATCAATTCAATTATTTCATTAAATTCCGCCTTATCATTCTGGTGAAATTGTAATGATCACACTTACATGAAAACACTCGACGAAACATCGATTTGACCTAAACGTTTATGGTTATCATCGCCAGACAACTACACTAGACAGGACATCGGCAGAATTTCAATTTTTATAATCTGTAAGCGAATTTATAAATGTGCAAAATTCTAAACTCGTTCTTTCACCCGCAGAATGGGTACGATTTTTCAACATGAAATATTTATTTCATTGTCTTTGGTTACGAATAACGGTTGAAACATCGTTTCAAAGCAAAAATTTATTGGTAAAAATATTCATTTGTTCTGCAAATTTGAAGTTGCACCTTGTCATTCCAGTTACACCTGAGCCAATTGGCGTCGTTCATAGTTTGATCCCCATATAGAAAAATACCGAAATCGAATGCATGTCTATGCTATTTCACATGAAATTGTTAAAATGAGCATCGTATGTATATGGTGTACATGGAACACCCCAAACAAGTTAACCCACCGCATAAACACTTGCCTTACATATGGAGTAAAAATTATCATCAATGTTATTCTTTGCTCTGTTCCCAGCCAGCAAGGGTGTGTTTCCCCGGACCACCTCCAAGATGTGTGTGGCTGAAATGGAGGCCGATAGTGACGAGATTTCGTTAGAACCAAACACGAAAATCCTTAACAAGATACCAACTATATTCAGAGTGATAGAGGTACCTCTCATTATCTACTTAAGGAAACTGTAGCACGTGTTTTACGGATATAATGGGATCTAAAAATATTGAAAAGAAATCGTACCAAATGCAAACAAATTTACCTTGATTAAAAGAGTTCTCAAACGAATACTTACATTTTGGTTAAGCAAAGCGCATCCATATCCCTTTGGCTGCTTGTGGTTTTCGCTATATGTTTTTTGGTTTAAGGAAAATAGGATGGGATAGTTAATCATCTAAATAATGATCAATTGCAAATTTTTTTAAATATAAGTGGCAACTTTGAATAAAGTACCTTTAAAAAAGAAGTCAAAACATCACAGTTTCACCTGTCGAGATTGTACATTAACTATCCCTTAGCAAAACCTACTTAATGGCCAGGTGCCAGAGTCAGATACAAGTATTGTTACCTATCTAGATATGGTATGAACAAAGTTTCATCTTTCACAATAATTATAAAACTTGTTCCAGGACTCATTAAAACTGATCCCAGTTTTACATGTAAGTTCTGGTTATACGACTATGTCACACCTTGTTTATGTTACACATTTAAAATAGGTGTGAAGGAGCCTACTCTCGAGAGAGGTCTTTCCGATGACATTCCAAGGGTCAATGTGGCGGTTTTGAGCCCTCTCAGTACCCTACCAATTTTATTTTCAAGTTGGAATTATATCTGACTAACCGGAATCTGTTCAGGATATACATTATCCAAATTAAATATTATTATTTTGAATATCCGAATGTAGAAGTCGATTAGTAGTGATCAATTTATCTTATCGAAAGTGGTATTTCATTAAGAAATATGTCAAAATGGTATCTTGTTTGGTTTCTAGACTTTATTGACCCGTCCACGTTTTAGATCACATTACGACCACTTGAGAATGAACTATTTGAACGCTGTCATGCTTAAAAGGGTCCTATAATCCTATCCCAATGAGGTTTCCAGAGGATAGTCCTACAGTAGTTTATATTGAGTTTTTGTTAAAAAAACATTCATACATTTTCAAGATATACATGATCATAACATGGATCTGTCTATAAAGACTACGAAAAGGTTAAGCATCTAATGTTTTATTGTGTGATGGGACTTGATCCAAAAGTACAAGTACAATGTAAAATCACGAGCAAATGTAAAAAAGAATTTCGTTTCGCATATGAACAACAAGGCACACTTGAAAACTTGGGTTCAATTTGCACAACATCGTATATCTATTTTTTTTTGTATGGTGAGAACCACTTCTCGGCATAACCCGTATGAAGTATATTGAATTGTTCCATTTGGAATTGCTGCCAGTCATCATTTAAGGCTGCCGAAAATTCTCTCATGTTTTGAGAACAATTCTTCTGCCAATCCGACGGCCAATTTGATCCCAGACATACTAAATAGGGTTTTAAACAGGGGACATTGCTGGCAATCGGTTCTGTGTGACACCATTGTTCTCAAGATGTAAGATCTTGATCGGAAGATTGGAATGGTCTGCCATTATCATCCTAATAACAAGTTTGTGGTGATCCAAATGGTACATGATAATTCGATCCAGTATGTCCTGGTTACAGTAAGCCCCTTTGAATGTCCTTTGTCAGTGTAAGCAAAAGAGAAACGCCCATAAGCCGCGCTTCCACCATACGGTACGGTTGACACGGTGTCCCTGTGTGATTGTATCCCTCCATACTCGCTCATTAACAACTTGTAGAATTCATTTACCGACTTTCGTCCGACCAGCTGATTCTGATCCATGACCTCAAGTTTACCCTTGGTTCAAAAGTTTATTTTGCTGTGTTAACATCTTGAAATAAACATAATTTTTTGTCTTAAAACAAGGGGATCACTCTAGCTCTCAAGGGAAGGTAATCAAAACGATCTCTTATTTGATCTTTTTAGGAAATCGACCATCAACATATTACACGACTTCGGTACTCGGCTATAACTATTTCAACCTACATATTGATAATTTCAGGGGGAAACAAAACTCGAGATAAGAGAAGCTCAAAAGCGGCGATTGACACAAGAGGAGGAATCGTTTTTGCTGACTAATAAGCTCGACGGATTGTATGATCACGTGACCGTTATGAAATATGAAGATGGCGAGGCATTGGTAAATCTAAAAGATTTATTGAATATTTAAACAATAATGCTCAAAATCAATTAAAGTATCTCTGAATATTTATATAAGTTTGAGGTCTCTGGTTGAGTATCATATGTAAATTCAAACTTCACATATGTTCACGTCATGGTAAAACATGCTTCTGTGAAACTTTTGGCGTCGTCCATTTTCTTTGCTATTTATCGATAATATTAGACAACAGGTGTTGGAATATCTCATTGAAATCAAACAAACTCTCACTTACGCCCTGTTATGTTCCTGATCTGAGTACTGCAGTGGGATGATATTGCTTGTGACCTTTCACCTTCCAAACTTTTACAGTCAGAGGTCCGCTACATTTGAAATCATTTCGACGGCTCTCATGCCTCGTTGCTGATTGGCTGTATTGTAAGGGTCACTTGACATGACCCAATTGAAGCACTTTTCAGATCACGAATGTTACAGTCATAGTTACACGTCATATGTTCTACCTTATTTTAATGAGATTGGTACTGAGCCGGCAGATCACCCCTTTGGATCCTAAACTGTAATGGTGAAAATGTAAAATGTGAAATACTAAAGCAAACAATGTAAGGTTATTGAATTAAGCGTTTAGTATATTAACAGGCTTACAGCATCCCAAAAGGCTGCCAGGGCAATCTACAGTCGCTGGTGGAGGATAGATACCTTGGAGAAGATTCCCTACGCTACATCAAGTGCCTTTTGGAATGCGCACAGACCTTGGTGAAACTGCATAGCCGTAGGTGGATCCATGGGGCGCTCAGTGCCAGAAACATCTGGATCCAGTTCACAGACAACAGAACGAAAGTAAGATTGTTACTTTAATAGATATAAAAAGGAATTAACATAAGCATTAAAATGTCGTTATTTAGACATGAATTTGTAAAAAAAAACCACGGTATTTTGTGAATATTATTTATTATTTATTTATTTATGATAGAAAATATTTGAACGCTCTTTAAAAAGCAATTGCTGTGGTATCCTTTTAATCAGTTTGAAATGAGTACTCGTAAAGCGCCGTGTTCCTTGTTCCTGAGTTCTGCCTTTCACCTTTCACTCCTGATAGTCAGCAACGAGGTCTGGAAGAACAATTTGTTATTTTACCAAAACCTTTTTTTACAAAGCGATGGATTCAGTCTGATTCAAATAAAATTTACAACCACTGTTACCTTCGCATTGGAAGTTGAGTTATTGTTGCCTCCATTGAAGGTATTTTTCTCGGAGTTGGCCTACATGCGGGAGTCACGTGATGACGGGTCAGGAATTGTCAGTGATAAAGCACAACCCCCTGAGGAAGAAGGGGTCGTTAGGAGGTGAGAACAATGCCATTCGCTGAAAAGATTATCTGAGATTCTCTTTTCATTAATCTTGGCCTGGTACACTGCTATTTGACAGGTTTGGTTATGTTGTATTTCAACTGGGGACTAATTTATCATTGTCTTCAACCTCAAACAAAAACGAGGCTGCTACAAGTGATTCGTAATTGGGAAGTTAAGCGAATTTGATCCACCAAATACTTTTGTAGATGTTGATATCGACAAAGGTCCATATATGTTACTCTCTCACTGAAATTCATAAAAGAAAACCATCAAGAAAGGGTCTGTACAGTAGCGAGTGTACCGGCCATGAGCCCGGTTGATGACGTCGACTCTTCTCCAATTGCGTCTTCGAATTAGCAGAAAAAAGATGGCAAACTGCTGCAATTCAAAGAAAGTTCAGTCTAGATCTTTTCTGGACATTCGCAATGGTTTTTTTCCCTCCACAAGTGACTGAGTAATCGGTCAACATCCGACCAAAGGATATGCATGGCGTTAAAGTTCAAGGTCAGTTGGCCACACAAACGGGCTTGTTAGTTTCACAACCAAGCGTAACAGAACATATTTGAGAAAATCAATAGGTTTTATTTTCTCATCCTACACCTTTTGGCTCTTCCGATTTAAAGGTTTTTTAAGTACATTTACTAACTTGCATTTCCAGTTGAGTTTGCGTGTTTGGTAAAATCCATACTAACATTCCGTTTAATGACTTAACCATTGTGGTGTGATCTCCATGAAAACGTCGCAATATTGAGTAGAAAACCATAAAAAAATTTACCGAGGGTAGCAAATAATTTCCATGTGTGGAGATAACCATGGATTACTTCTATTTCAAAACTCATAGTTAACCTTACCGTTGTGGCAGTTCGTGGATGTACCCGGGGTCGAGTATTCGAAATATTTTTGGTAGAATCTCTAATCTCTGCGTCAAACTCATGCATTTCCTTTTCATACCCATTCAACGTTATTGTGATCAAAATTGTTCTTGTAGGCAATCTAGATCATGGAATGTTTTTTCAATAAGTAAGAAAATCTTACCTCTTCCATGTATAACATCTAACTTATAAGTTTACATCCTTCGATTGAAGCTCAGGACAAAAGTGATCCCTTCCGAAAGTCGTTGAAACTTGCAAACGAAATCCGAATTACTTATTATAGTTGCAAAAATTAGATAGAAAAATAAAGACAGATAGATAGATGGATAGATGTGCATAGCTAGACATACAGGCAAGTGAACAGATATACATGCAAAAGAAGAAACTTTCAGGATGAAGCTCTACATGTCATCGTTATCTTGAATGTGTGATATTATCTAACAGATCTGCCCCAGAGGTTCTCCATGGCGGCACTTATTCCCCGGCATGTGACGTCTACAGCTTTGCTCTGGTAGTTTGGGAGGTACTCGCAGGTCTAGATGACAATGGCCCAGTTCCTAACAAGTTAAAAGAAGTGCCCAAAAGCGATGTGAGCTATTTCAGTGTTCTCTTTGTAATTGTTTGAGTGTAATATTTTACTTTAGTTGGAGGTGCTGAACAATCAAGATAAATCGGCCGGCTCCTTGCATACTGAGAGAAGTGAACAGATAAATGAATTTATTTTACTCTTGTTTTTTTTTAATGTTTGATGGAGATTGATTAAAATGGTCTGTGATAAACACGGTGATTTTGAATAGTATATGGAGAATGTTTTTCATCCTTGCAGATATGTAATGTTGGTTATTGAGTTTTTTCTTTTTTCAAATGTTAACTAGTTTATCTTTCGATCGATATCGTTGTGGTCGTTGAATGGTGTTACCATGCATATCAGGTAGAAGGTTGCAGATAGATGTCCGCCCGCGCTGTTATTTTTCCAGACTGTAACTGATTAATATATGTATTTCATGAAACCTATAGATTACGACAAATCTTGAAGTAGTGCCAGCTGTCTTACCCCCCTTGGAAGTATGGTGCTCCGTTTTTATTTTGGCCCAGAAATAATACTGGCTTCAGCATAAATTCGTGAAGCACGGGTCATAATTCAGCGTCGATTTGCTTTTATATGAAACTGAAATTGAATTCAACAGTTTTCATGCGATCATGATTGTTCAATCAGCGACTGTTTCTAAAGAAGAATTCTCTTTTGCCTTTAATGTGAGGTAGTATGAAGGCCCTAAAACTGTACATTTCCCCTTTCCCCTTAAAGTCCATGTTTTATATTTGCGCATAGCTGTACGAGTACCTGACGACGAAACCCGGAGGTGAGTTACAGCCCCGCCCACGCGAGTGTCCACAGGAGATACACTCGCTGCTGAAGATGTGCTGGGTACCAGAGAGACATGATCGACCTTCCATGGCTATGGTTTTCAATAAACTCAACGAGTACATTACATCAAAGTACGTGAAGATATAACGCTGTCTATAGCAAACGTTTGTAAAATGTCTTTAGGTATAGTCTTTTAATTGGTTTGAAAATTACGTAATATCTTATACAAGATAATAAAATAATTCTCCTTTTTGAACGTAACAGCTATGATCAGTATATTTCAGCGATGAAAATGAGAATTTGGATGGCCTTAGCAACTGTAATGTAATTTCTGCGTTTACACCCCCTTAATGAATTTAAAATAATGAACTATGTATGTTCTATCCATTTTTATTACGAGTCTTCATTGATGATTAAAGGGGAAAATACTATTGATGACACATTCATACTTTCGTACAAAAGTCCTTGTTTTGAAACGATTTATTAACAGTATTCATTGTGGACTTCAGATCGACCACTGATAATAGTATGGAGGATATATACGCCGACTATGGCGAGGAGGTGTATCTCTACGAAGACATCTCAATCATTGACCACGATGGCCCAGATTTCTCCCTTGGATCCGAGTCAAAGGTGCGAGATATCGGCGACATTGCACCTTCAAGCCTTTCAAACACTACCTCCATACAAGGTTCGTCAATATATTCTATCACTGTCTTCATAATGATAATTTTTTCTTTAAGAAGGTAATAAAATATGCCTGAGTCGATTTATTCTATATCTACGTCAGTCGAAATCATTACAAATTGATGATTCACTATTTGTTTCCATTTTAAAAGGACGCGCGAGGCCCGATAGGACGTCTGAATGCACTGCAAGTTTTGCAGAATTTCTGTTTACTACATCGCTATATATCACATATTCATAGACTAAGATATTTATAATTATCGTTTCTAACACGTGATCAATGATTATCACATGTGTTGTGTCAACAGAGACTGAACTACCAGACTTTCAGAGGTCGAAGAATTACAGATATGAATCAACGGGGAAGAAGGAACACATAGAGAAGTTCTTGTCAGGACAACCAGATCCACCGACCGGTTCCAAATCCAACAAGGCTGATGAAGCTCACCAGTATGGAACCACATCTCGAAGGCAGTTAAAGCTAAGTGACCATCTACATGGTGTCGGGGCTCCGGCTGCTGCCAAGTTTCCCTTTAGCAGTTCATCAAACCCTCGCAAATCTCCTGCCAGTGTGGCAACCCTTTCAGACATAGACAACGATGATATCTATTCCCTGACGGGAGTATCAGAGACCTTCAAGAACAAATCGAAACCAGCTGTTCCTCCGAAACCTCCGCCACATTTAAGGATTGATAAACTGCCTTCTTCTTTGCTTCAGGTCACATCCTACAAACGCGAAGAAGATGATCCGTACCAGCCACAGTCGAAATTTTTGCTCAAGAGTCAAGGAGATGGCAGTAATGAAACCTCAATAGGACCTCGCCAAACATTTCCAGAAACAACTTCGAAGCCTCTAGGGGACAGTTTAGAAAGCTTAGAGGCACCTATGTCAGGTAAAACAACACAAAACCCTTATCAAAACTACCAACAAACCCAAAGACCGGTTAAAACTGAATCTTCACCGACTCCCAAGGAAGAGGACATTCAAACCTCAGCACCACCAGCGCCATCTAGATCTTTGACAGCCCAAGTAGCGTCTGGGTCAATCCGTTCTGAACCATCCCAGCCTTCTTTGGTTTCCGAATTCAAGAATTCGACTCGAATTCCAGGGAGATCAAATGTTCCACAAACACCATCCGAGCATGAATATGCGTACACGACTCCAATGGCGACAGGCAACGGTCAGACTGTTTCTGGATTGTCATTTTCTGACGAGGGAACAAAAGTTAAAGCACCTCCAGCTATACCTCCCCCTCTACCCACACGCCGTCCTCCGCATCGAAACACGAAGAACAAGAAATGATTTGATTGATCAGATTTAAGAAAGGTCACAATCTTTCAAAGGAATTTAACCGAATGGTTGATAACTTGAATACCGGTGAGGTGTTTTTCGAATTTAGCGTTTGTCTGTGTCAAAGTGTGGCAGTTGCTTATAACACTTGGAGAACGTGATCAGATTCTGTTGTTATTGTGTAGACAAGCTTATGGGTTAGACAATAGTAAATATATTACAAAATAATAATGATAATAAGTGTTCTTATTAAGCGCTACATAGTCAAATCACAGAATGATTTCTTTAGACTAATATTATATAAAGTTAGGTTCATCCGATGTTTACTTTTTCTATACAACCTTTCATCACGTGAGAAATGAATTCTCCTGTCATGTCAACATAATACTTGATGGAGTTTTACATGTTACGTATGTGTCAATTTGAATATTTTAATGAAATATATAAGTATAATAAGTATATGCATAATATTGTGACAGTGTAAATATTGATTCAAGTCCGATATGGGGTATATCTCATTAAATAATCCTATTGCAGAGTCTATTCATATTCTTGGAGTCATGAGTCCAATGGTATTAAACCGGAATTGAATCAAGAGTTAATATTTCGATTAATGTTGTTAACTTATAATGGTACATAATTATTTATAAAACTGCGATCTGTTTATGTTGATCTATAAGTATTATGACCTTAGATAGCTATAAGAAGAGGCTGGTTAGAATAAGATTACAACAGAAGATATGTTGTGAGAGTTTATTTGTACTTTGTATACTTGATAAATAAAAGCATTTCAGTTACAAACAGTTTTTATTCACATTCCCGCGAATTTTCTCGTGTTTAGCAGATAGATGTATCTGTATCGACAAATCCTGAAACAAAATAATTTTAAGTTTATTTATGTATTATAAAAGGTTGCAGGTTAATTGAAATTTTAAGATTATGCTGTATATCAGTTCTGCCTTGTAATACTGCGGCAAGGCTTTCCATACTGTTAACCCCTTTTTAATGTCTATCCTGGATGTCAATCTTCCTGAAATAATATCTAGCCATTCGCTCACATTTCCTTTATACTACACAACATCAGATGAACTTCTTTTGGATTATTGGTGGATAGTGAGCGTACTAGTGAAATTGGTGGATAGTGAGCGTACTAGTGAAATTGGTGAATAGTGAGCGTACTAGTAAAATTGGTGGATAGTGAGCGTACTAGTGAAATTGGTGGATAGTGAGCGTACTAGTAAGGTTTATCAATAAAACGAGCGACTTTAAAATCTTGATTTAATGAGATTGACCTGGATGTCCGCTGGCATCAAACTCTGGAAACCCGTTGGTTTTAGTCCATGTGCAGTCTGGATCGCCTAGTTCTTCTCCGTTAGTTTTCCCGTCATTGTCGGAATCAGCCATACAGAGAGCGATCGACCATTCAAAGTTAGCATTCCTGAAAGCCTGAATGTTAATACATGTAGAGATGTTAGTCTCTCGTCAATGTTCAAATCGTAAATGGCAATGGTGTTCACTATTCAAAATTCGATGAAAAATCTCCACAGAAAGCTTTTTATCCAAAATTTTCCCTTACTCTCTCTCACAGAAGTAGGGTCCGTGGCGTCATGAATTCTTATACTTATGGCAGAGAATACATAAGCAATGTTGAATAGAACATACAATAAAGAGTACAACAGATAATTTGAATCTTGAAGAACTGGAGAGAGAAGACACCATTCAAAATCATGATTTTTGTTGTTTTTGGTTGCAATAAAATTTTCCACAAAAAATATTTGTTTCAAAATGTTTGAATACATGTTAAGTTTAGTGATGTATTTTTGGTATTGCTAAAATAGATATATCTTTTAGCAGAAATAATGATGTGATTAATTAATTTGTTTTGGTGTTGAGTACCAAACTAGATTAAAAGTTTAGAAAATATCACTGGTGTTGGAAATGAATTATTAAGCCAAAGTTGTAGATTATTAAAAAAAAAAAAATTTCTCCTCACATTCCCAGTATATATGACAAACACTCTCATCAACATTCTTACACAAGCAACATAAGCTATTGTCTATTGATCTTTATGGTAATTACTTACAATGCCAAAGGGATTTAGCTGATTCGAGTTTCCACTCGAAGGTTTTATGTGCCCAACCGCGGGCCAGTACTCCAGGATATTGCAGGGGTTGGGTACCTTGTCCCCATTGGGAATTTCAGCAGCGAATTCCGGTCGACCTTCAGCAAAGCCGAATATGGTGAGAGTAAGCAACAGGAAAAACATAATTTCGTCTTCAAACTGGCGTTTTCCTCGATTTTGTTAACTTCGATCGAGTTGCTTTAATCGCCGTAAAGAACTTGTCAAAATGCAGCGTTGATCCTTGTACGACGTGCAGTTTTGGTCCTTACCGACGTTCAGGTACTTGAAATGACGTTAAGAGGGGACGTTCAATATTACTCTTGACGGTCTTGTTATTAAATCGACGTATGCTTGTCGGTTTTTGAATCGACGTTCGATGGCTTGACTCAACCAGAATTCAAATATGACCAAACTGTCAGCTGTATTAACAATTACGGTCATAGTACGATTCATGCGATCGATAAAGAAAATCAGCATTGACGTCAAATGTATTAAACTGGACCAGCAAGATAAAAGATAAACATTTGACTTAAAAGAAGTCACGAATATGTCACACGTTAAATAGTATGGCAGCAGAGAAGGGACAACACTCGATATTGGTCCGGAACAAAGCTATATCTAAGTGAAAGTGCTCCCGATCTCTCTCGCTCTCGCGCTCTCTCGTTCGCTTAAATCGTGAATCAAGCAACGTGCTCTTTCGGTTTCCAGATAGATCGCTCGGTAAATGTTCCCGTCACCTGGTCTTGAATACATGTGTCTTTTCTCGAACTGTGATAATTCCTATCGTAAAGAAACATTCCTAACGTATTGTTTTGATTTAAATTTAACAGAATCAGAGCATATTCATATTTGTAAAGACGAAAACAATAAACTTTATATCTAAACTCATATTTCGATTATTATAAGGTGTTTGTAGTTAAGTAATGATGTCGATGAAGTACAATCCTTAAAGGGGCAGTAGCACGTTTTTTAGGTTATAATAACGCGATTTCAAGTAAACAATTAATGTTTCCAACTGAAAGACTGTTTTTAATCATAATAAGCAGTTTAAATACGAAGGTACTATTATCGTGTAAGGTGTGAGAATCCGTTTCCCAACCTCAAAAGATTAGGATGTCTTCACACAAAAATGGCTGTCAGTGATTTTCAATTGACACTTGACTACTTCCTCTTTGACTACGGATGATCGGGAGAAATGAGATATTTTGATGCTCTGAAGATATTAAACTTGCCATAAACTATAGAGTATATTGGGGAAAATTAGGAATAAATAAATATTTCAAAAACGTACAACTGCCCTTTATTGTCTTACTACCATGGCCATTTAGGTGTGATTCCGTTGCAAGAGAAAGTGGGGACTACGATATAAAAATCATGTGAATTCAAACCAAAATGTGAAAAAAAGTTAATTCAAATCAAAATTTAAGCAGCGTACTGTGGGCTAATGTCGATAACTTAAACAATGCATCGGAATGACTTTTTTTATATGTTTCTCTTTATATAATCCCTTTAATTAAATGGTACGTAAAAGGTGCGGTTTGATTATAGTATTACAAATTATTTATTTGTGAGTGGCCTTATTATCGAAAAGTAACCCTATTGTTTTAGAAAATGATTTGAGGTGAATGAAGTATATCTATATTTCCAAACCCCTTACAAATGAATAAACAAAATGCAGCTCGGCTACATTGAAAGAAGTTTAAGGGTCACTCCGTGATTTTCATAACATATTATTTATCTTTAATACGAACCTAAATGTCATATGTGGTGATATAAAATCAAAACATCTTAACATTTCATGTCCAAAAGACATATATATGACAAATACTGGTTTTCAATGAAAATCTAAAAACAGCCTTGTAAATGCACAGAGGTGTAGATATCACGTCCAATATACAGGGATACTGGTTATATAACCTAATAAACGCTATCCCGGCTGTTTTAGATAAGTCTTCAAAATGACGCGCGCCGCTGTCCGGTTTTCGATCATAATTGCGACGTCCTACCTTCATATTGTCACTATAAAAAAACACATTAAGCTTTGCAATG
Organism: Phorcus lineatus; assembly: GCA_921293015.1. Classification (NCBI taxonomy): domain Eukaryota; kingdom Metazoa; phylum Mollusca; class Gastropoda; order Trochida; family Trochidae; genus Phorcus; species Phorcus lineatus. Next base: position 35,743,312 of record OV121088.1, read on the forward strand.
TGTCTTTTTGGTAACAGTCGATACTTCGCGATCAAATGATACCGGTGATTTAGTTTGGCATATATGACTTCAACAACTCACGGAGTGGCTCTTTAAGTTTGAAAAATATTTACATCTAACTTGTTCAGTGATTTGAAATCATCAGAGTCACTTAAGTTTCGAATGTTACTGCATTAGTCTCAATGAAAAAAAAAACCCAATTCGGTCTTCATGAAACATTCCCCGTTTGTTTTTATTTTTGTTTTGGAAAAGTTTAGTCATCAACAATGATAAATGTGTAAAAGATAAAATGCATTGATGGGATCACGCGTGGTGAATGAGATGAGGTGAGGTGAGGTGAGGTGAGGTGATTTGGGGTTAAACACCGCTTTGAAGAGTATTTCGCTTATATCACGGCTGATGTGTTGAATGAAACATACCATTTACTTGAAAATAGGAAGTAAATTAAAAAAGTGAACCGTTCTTCCATATATAAGAAGGATATTGAAAGATCGAAAGAACGTGTAGATTATCAAATCTCTTCTGAATTATATTATTGAAGACACAGCTATCAGCGTCAAAATCGACTTTCGGTCGTTCTGCAGAAATGACAATAAGACAAACTTACAGGTTGATGACTATATCCGACGGTAAATTATTAATACACACCGTTCGGATACAGCGAGACTAACAGATCAACAGCAAACCCACGTGCTGCTATTTTTCAATTGTTTGGACCCGGATATCGATTTTACGCATGCGCAATGGTGGCATAAAAATAGCAGGTGTCGAATGTTTTTGTGGCGTTTCCTCTTTGCGTTGTGTGTATGTATCACTCTATTATTTTGATGTTAAAGAAATCTAACCTGAACAATTTCTGAATAACGATCAAAGACTTATGTATTCGGTGGCTAACAGATCACATGAATTTTGATGGTTGAATTAATTAGCTGAAATGTACAGTAGCCATGGCGATTTCTGATACTGGAATTTAAACTAAAAACTTGACGTCCAGGCCCCGGACTATCTAGGCTATAATCACTCTTTCATACTGATTGCTTTTAAATATCAAATACTATATCGACTGATACTGCTCTTGCAATATCAAACATTATGACTGGCCCGCGTGAAATACTGCAGTGTAAATTATGAAATATAGTGCATCTAGCTAGGCAAAGAATGGCTTCACTTCTAATTGTTGTTGGTTTTTTGGACCGAGTGTGCGCTCTTATTTAACAAGTGATCAAATCTAAATCAACCAAATCTGTGTTTTGTTATAATCATGTACTAATAACATATATGAATGAACTGGAATATGTGTTGCAATGTATAGTATACTGCAATTAACCAAGTATATCAAAGTTGATCTAGTGGCTAGTCCGATGGGAGAGCTGACCTCTTAAAAAAATTTTTTATAGATAAATTGCACAGAAGAAAGGTTATCTCCATTGGTAAACCAATTGCCTTTTTATAATGTAAATGTAAATTTATGAACCCACGCCTTTCAAAATACCTTAAGCCGCTAGCTAAACTGTCTATTTTATTTGTTACCCAAAGATAAAGCTGGGGTATTCGACAAATAATCATCCATTAAATAGAAATAATCTTTCCAAAATCTCTTCTAGATGGACTTTGTGCTGAAGAGGAATGAACATCAGATGGAAAAACTCCTTCAAAACCAGACGACGAAAACTTTACACAATACTTCTGCTGTTTATGTTTGTTTGTTTTGTTCTATTTATCAACAATGAACAACAGCTCTGTTCATACATGAAAACTCTCAACCCACATCAGTGGAATGTAAATAAAAGAGATCCACGTTTTGTCACCATCTTTGAAAAACCTATAAAATTAGACACTGGAACAGCCAAACAAATTCTTCTCTGGACACCATTTTTCACAAGCTTGGTATGGGATGCTACCCACAATGTCTTCCAGGACTGCCCAGTGTCCAAGTGTGAGTTGACCACAAACCGTCACCATCTGACCAACAGTGATGCGGTGTTGTTCAATGTCCGCGACCTTTCAGAATTAACCTCTGACCGTCTCCCTCCTCAAAGGTCAGCTGAACAGGTTTGGGTACTCCATAACACAGAGCCGCCATATTATATTTATCTTCCGTTAAAGGAATATGCGGGAGTTTTTAATTGGACAAGCTGGTACAGGAGAGACGCCACTGTGTTCTCCCCTTATGGACAATGGAGGGCTCTTACTAAGGCAGAAAAACTTGAAAGCAAAGATAATCAAAATTATTTCCAAAACAAAACTAAAATGGGGTTGTGGGTAAGCAGTAACTGTTATGATAAAAGTAATAGAATCAGTGTGGTTAGAGAACTTCAAAAATACATGGAAATTGATACATATGGAAAATGTGGAAAGCTCAAATGCAATCATAACTGTCGAAAAACTTTTGAAGAGTACAAATTTTATATTTCTTTTGAAAATGGATTCTGTCGTGATTATTTGACGGAAAAGTTTTGGAGACCAGTGATACGAAACCAGATTCCAGTAGTTCGAGGGGGAGCAGATTATAAATCTCTCGCTCCGCCGAGGTCATACATCGATGTTGATGACTTCCCTGATATTGCAAGCTTGGCAGCACACCTCCATGAGGTCACTAGCAATCAAACATTGTACAATTCCTATTTTGAATGGAAGAAGTCATATAAACTCATTCCTAATGGATGGACTCGTATGAACTGGTGCGGTTTATGTGAACGTCTCCATGATTCTGATCAGCCTGCCCAGGTCTACAAAGATTTGAAGGGTTGGGTGCAACAAGACTCGTGTGATATTCCTTGCAAGATCAGATGACCATGGAATTCTTTTCCAGGATCTAAAGATTGCTAAGTTTATGTGTCAGTTTTGCAACTCATTGGTATTTCATCAATAATTGTTATTCTTATTGTGTCGTAAAGTTGTGACTATATAGGGGTTACTGTCTTTCTTTGTGAAATAAGTTATTTATCTCATGGAAAGAAAATGAAGAGGAGGTATTTCATTGGTGCCGCAGCCGGTAACTATTCTACTTAAAAAGAAAAGATAAAAATGGTATTGTCAAGGAAAAGCAAATATTTTATTTATTTAATGATTATACGTGTGTTTATGTTGTATTCAAACTCTTTTAGCATTGCCCCAAAAAATCATACCAGAATTCCTAATGATGTTTTTTAAAAAATAGGGTAGCCTCAACCGTCATGTGTTTTGCAATAAAATACAGTTTTGCCCTGAACTTTTATAGTTTAAGGCACAAGGTCAAAGGTTGAGTGAATTGAAAATCCTCAAACAGGGTCATTGATAGTCACGTCATAACACTAATGTTATTGACATCATGGGCCACTGTTTTGTGACGCATTCAAAAAAGATGCTGTATTGCTGAATAAGAGATAAGCGGCGCCTTAGATTTTACCGAAACAATGCTAGTAAGCTTTTTTTTTAAAATATCACCTACATGGTAAAAAACTTCAATTTGAAAGGCCAAGATATCTGAAATCAAGTCTGTTCTTGAGCTGATCAGGATTATAATATGTGAATGGATGGCATCCTGATTATCAAAGCAAAATAAAATACATTTTTAAATAGCATGACAATCACATAATGTCTCTTTGAACTCAAAAGTTCGATATAAGTCACGTGCACTAGGTTTTATAAATACAGTAAATGATACAGTTCAGTCTCTACTGGCAGTAAGGCTGGCGATTTAAAAAGAAAACAACCGGCTCTCCTTTGAGGCCCTTTAAAAGGTAAATTTGGTTACCCAGGGTTGAAAGTTCTCATGTGCTCTTCACTTTATCAACACTCAGACTTTTGATCAAACTATCAGCCTTGAGTATTAAAAAACACATACTTTAACCTTTAACATCTTGCATCAAACTGATTTGTAATTTGGTTATTGTTTATAACAAAACTCAGGCAGGTAATTTCGTGATTTGTGAAGAGTATAGGGCAATTAAGCCCTTGGTGACTGTGGTTGTAGACACATTGAGGACTGTTTTCACTTAACTGACCTTTTTATGATAATTGCATTGATTATGGTGTTGACTTTGTGAATTTTAAAAAAGAATGACTTTCAAAATATTTTTTACATTTTGAACTTTTACTTTATGAATGTTTTTGCATTGTGAACTTTGGTTGTGTTTGTATCTTTGATTAGTGATCTTTTACCGTGTGAATATTTTTGCATGTTGAACTTTGACACGGTGAATATCTTTAAATTGTAAACATCTCACTTAAGATGATGGTTTACTCATAGTTTCAATTTCATTTCCTATTTCCCTTACATTTTAACCCTAGAGTTTGAACTTTTTTTGTGATATTTATTAAATTTATTCCAATTTACACCAGATATTAGTATTTGGGCTATCATTTATGCATTTATTCAATAATAAACATGAACATAGGCTATTGTGAAAAAGCTTACACTGCATTGAGTTGTATCAATAGTAGAATATCTGTAACACTATAGTGATTCTAATGCAGTTGCATCCATTTAATTCATTTAAATCCTAGTTCCAAAATAGTAATCCTACTGGAAATTAACTGTTTTTAGCTCTGTCATAAATTTCTAAACAACCTCTGTCTTAATTCGAAGGTTTCTCGGTCTTCCAACACTTTCCCCGAGCGGGACAATATTGCAACTTAAAATATCTGGCTATATTTCAGCCAATGGAAACATCGAATGTATGAATAACATATTTTGTTTCACACAGGCCTGTGCAATGAAACAGTCGGAAATTTAGGCGTTTGTGCTCTGTAAAGACGACTCAAAGTGCAAGGTGCATATTCGAATGAAGTTTAGCTTTTGGGAAGCTTACGGAAATAACATAGGCGATTTGAATGATAAATTTTGAAACGACGTCGCTGATTGCACAACTGACTTTGATTGCATCCAATCAGCTTTCTACATTTCGTGCACTAGAAACCTTCGAATTAAGACAGAGGTTTTATAGAAATATATTACAACAAATTGAATGAAGACAGAGGTTGTATGGAAATATTTTACGGAGCTACCTCTCTTGGGAGAGAATGGGACCACTGGGGCAACATCCTATAAACTTATCTATTCTTTTCCATAATTAATAGGCCCTTCAGTTGTGTACAGGCACCTCAGGCATTGGGGCTAATGAATTGTAAATTTGGTGGTTCTTTGGCCCCCTTATGTTATAATAATTGATTATTTTGCATGATTAGCCACAGAGCCATATGTGGGTTTATTCTTTTATCACCTTGCATTTATTTTTATCAGGGAGAGTATACATTCATAAAGTATTGCAAATGACACTCGGAAAACTATAATCAGTTTGATTTTTAGCTCATCAAATCTGTTAACGTTTCTCATTTTCGAGCTCTCGAAAACTGCCATGATACATTGAAGCTGAATTTTTTTGGGATGTATCATGTTTCAAGGTGATCTCAAGTTGCACATTTTTTATGATTGTTGAATGTTTTATAATGACTCATTTAAAGTTATAAACCTGGTTTGTCATATAATGTCTTTCACAAAATAAAATTTTCATCAAAGATTGATAAGCTACAGAGCCAATGGTTCTATTTTTTTCAGTGTGTATTTTTAATGAATGCCTGTTTATTGGATTAAAGGAATAAATGATTACAATCATATTCAGGTTATCGTTATTATTTTTCAAATTTCAAAGAAGGTACCCATGTTAATCAAAGCTTTTAAAGGGACAGAGTCACTTTTGTTTTGTAAACAAAAGGATCTCATGAAAACAAAATATAGTGTTAGCAATTGCAGGGCAATCTTTTCCAATCAGAAAAAGCAGTTCTAAAAGAAATGGTCAGACTATGCAAATCCATTTCCTTACATTAAATTATTTAAAGGTGTTCAAACTAAATTGGCCGCCAACAGTTTTTACCTAAAACTAGGCACATTCTTCTATTTACATCATAATTATAAAACTTCTAAAAAAGAAGCATGATATCTTTTTTGGTGATGTTGCCTTTTATGAATTCTTCACCATGGGAACTTGAAACTTGTATGACTGTTTTGAAACTGTTTTGATTTTCACAGTGCATTTTGAATGAATCATGGAGTTGCAACCATGACAACGAAATCTTTCAAGATTCTCAATCTTACCTCATTAATGTTTCTGTTACATTGAAATTTGTCTACTTTCTCCTCAAGATTCAGATGATAATTTGCAGTGGGGGGGCTTGTCACCATAGTGACAATTGCTTGTTTATATATATGTTGATGTTGCTTAGGAGATGAGGTGAGGTGATATGGGTTTAAAGGCATTTTCATTTATTCCACTGCTACTAGTATTATTGCAGGGAGAAAGCCCGCAACACCATTGTCGCTATGCAACGCAGTGAAACCTGTGAGCATTGGCTGGAACTAGCCAACCATTGAAGGTACTGTGCTGAAATTAGAGAAGTATTGCACCCAAACCTTACTGAGTGTAGAACAGTTCTCTACTGCAGACAAAGTTTCTGTGCTATTTCCCCCCCTCCCCCCCTTAATCAGTGAAGAAACACAAAACAATATTGGTAACAATTCAAAATTTATTGTATATAAGTGTACAAATTATTCCCTGTTCAATGCTTAGACCACATGGATATCAACTTCAAATAATGTTTTCATGATTTAAATTTTTTTGACAGAACTGATTCAATGATGATTTATCAGGGTATTCATAAACATCCACACAAGACTTTTACATTCCTACCACTGTTTTGTCCTGTTTGCCTCACTCTAGCTGCTGACATGTTACTCAAAGCCAATAACTATGATAATGATAACTACCACACTAAAAGTAAATTCAGACACTCTTTTAGTGCATGTGAACCAAGCAGCCACAGTGCCAGTTCCAGCATTGTTTTATCCTCTCAATGCCGAGTGCCAGTCAAGGAACAACAGCTCCCATCTTTTCAAGTTTTTCAGGGTAGGTCCCAGGCTTTCTAGTTGACGAGTGGATGCTCTACCAACTGAGCTACACTCACTGATGCTGTCTATATACCATGGATACGATCATCAACTCTATCATAAGAGACTGCCATCACTGCCCAATTTAGAGGCTAGTTACTTATAACTTATATAAGGCAATCTGTGCGAGGTCACATAGAGATATGAAAGTCGGTCGTGAACATAAATACCCTGTTATAGTAGGGTTAAACTCATTCTCTTCTCACAGAAGCTAGTCAAGTCATTTCTTTCCCGAATATTTTCTTTTTAAGCTGGGCTATATTTTGGGAATCTTTCAAATTCTTCTAGCTGTCAAAATTTGAAACACCAATACCATTTAGTTTTTATCCAATCTATGTTACTGTGTTACATTACCAACTGAGTTCGGTCTTGTAAAACAATTCTGCACATTCATTGTGAACAAATTCCAGTAATCCCAATGGTTTTGGGAATAATTCAGGCTAAAACTGAAATTTTAAAAATCTAATTTAGATTTCAAAAGTCAAATATATCGCCAAGAAAATGGTCTACCGGTACGTTGGTACTGTGGTAGTAGAGGTGATCAGGAAACAGATGACTTAGAGTAATATCTATGGAATAGAAAAAGCTTCTTAGTCTTGATAGCACAAACAGAGAATCTCGCCCAAGTGTCATAAGATATATTATATCAACACAACTTGATGAAAGTTACATTTTCTGAGGCTTCTATCAAAGAGTGGTGATAAAAGTGATAACAATTACCGTATATCAACACAACTTAATGAAAGTTACATTTTCTGAGGCTTCTATCAAAGAGTGTTGATATATGTGATATCAAAAGATGAGGGTAAGATTCTATTTATCATCTACAAGTTTTCATAAAAATATATACCTCCGAACACTGCCTTTGGACACTCAATAAATGATATCATGACATCATGTAATCCATCATGACAAGGGATTGTTCAAAAAAGGATATCTCCTAGGAGATATTGCTTGATCTCCGACTAATGATATCTTCTCTGGAACATTGTTTCATAGAAAATGCTTTTACTGCCATGGCACAATGACAACAAGATGTTTATTCAAAACAAAACAATTTCTAAAAGTTAGTAGTCCTGAAGACAAAAACTAGTTCTTATACATCATTTTACTTACATCATAGGCAACATTTGAAACAAAAGATAATTTTGTAAAAATATTTCACCAAAACAATAAAAGAAATGTCATTCATCTTCTAACAATATCTGATTCACTGTTGATAAAAATGTGACAAAATATGATAGTTGCTAATTTTCATAGCAAATACAAGTCATACACTCAAAACGTAAAACACTCATAACTTACTGTGAATTCTTTCTTTGACATTCAGATTAACAAAGAAAAGTATATGAATACTTAAAACTTAATACAAACAAAAAGTTACTAAAATTTTCATCCACTTGTCTTTTCATGACAATGTATGTTTAATCAATCGATCAATCCTTCCAAAGATTTTTAATGGGATTACTTAATGAACACTATTTGAAAAAACTTCAAATCCACAATAAAGCGGCAGTAGAACATTTTTTAGTTAAATAAAATATTCACGAAAAATGAACATAAATGTTTCCAAAAGCAAGACACTGTTGTTCAATCAAAAAAAGCAGTTATAAAACAAATGCACCGTGATCGGTTAAGCTATGAGAATCAATTTCCCTACCTCAAAAAGCTAAAAGGTGTTTACACACAAATTTGCTTGATACTTGATTAAAGTTCTCTACAAATGAGGATGATGATTTGAGTAATCAGATTTGAGTAATCCTCAGTAATTAGTCTGGTATTAATTCATTTGTTTGTAATGTTAATTGGGGAAGATTGGAAGAAATGAATTATCGAAAAAATGTGCTACTGCTAAAATACATGCATGACAACGTATAACCTATAAGATTTGGACAACGGATGAAACTTTTTGAATTTTTCTCTAATATTGTTATTAAATTGAATAATTCATTACTTTTTGTTTTTGTGAATGCGCTTAAGGCTTATGTTGACAAATAAACAACTTTCAAATTTCACAATTTGAAGCATGCAAATGTTAATATCAGTGTCCTTAGTTACAGAGTGTTGACAGTACCATCACATGCACAAAAAGCATGTTTCTTCATAGTAGTTGAGGCGGTATCAATTTTCATTCTCATCATGTTTGCACCACAAGTTTTACTCGTTCCTTCAAAACTTTAAATGAAGGATTTTTGGAGAGTTTTTTGTCAAACTTTGACCATAGTTTCTCCTCTGATCGTGGTTCACCCATCTGTGCCACATACTCCGATAGGACCTGCAACAACATTTCAGCAGAATGAGTAATTGAGTGAGCGAGTGTGGGGGAGGGAGCGAGGGTGATTGAGCTAGTGGGAGTTTAATGGTAACCAGTTTAATGCCACCTTGGGAATATTTCAGCCACAAGCAGTGGAATCATTTTGAAGAGACACTTAATGAGTTGAGATAGATAGTTATGTTCCAGAAACAATATGGGAACGCTAATGCCAACGACAGCAGAGGGGGTGGGGGTTGTTATAACAAGCCGCTATGATAAGCAGATAACAGAAATTCAGATGCAAATATTGAATTGAGACAAACAAAAAGGAATCAAACACTTCAAAATTGAGGTCATGCTCACCTTTTTCTTCAGTTTCTTGATGGAGATTTCTCCCTTCGTAGTGAGAACTTCAGTGATGACACTCTCCCAATTGAATTTGGTTTTCTTCATCACAGGTGCTTCCTCTTCTTCTTCATCTTCATTCTTCCTCTTCTTACTATCATCCTCCTCTTCTTCCTCCTCCTCCTCTTCATGTTTCCTCTTCTTTCCTTTCTTTGACGCTTTTCCATTCATCTCCTTTGTTTCACTCTCTTCAGTGTCAACGCTTTTATCCTTCTTTTCTTTTTTATTCATCTTTTTTCTTCTTTCTTCCTTTTTTTCTCGCTTGCTAAGTGTTTTTTCCTCTTTTACATCATTACTGTCTTCTGTTTCTTTATCATCTTGACTATTCTCTTCTTTGTTACCGTTTGTCTGTTTGTTGTTGGGTTGCGGTTCAACTGGTTTCATATTCTGAAAGCAAAATATCCACCCTTTCAAATTAAAAACTAATTTTCTTTTTCAAAATAACCCATTCACTTGATAGTTATTAAATGTAATTATGCAATTAATCAGCAAACAATATAGTATTTTTACCTGAATAGTTAATTGGAAAATGCATTTCTTCATGTTTCTCAATGTTTGAAAGATGGGAAATTAAGCTCAAAAGGGACATATCATTTGGCTACAGTCCGCCATGGTGCTTTGAGGGAGAATGATATAAAAAAGGCTCCGTACCTTTACTAACTTCACATTTTAATGAAAATAAACTATATGTATGGATAGAATATCCTCAAATTAACAAATGATTAATGACATATCAACATTTCCTTGTAATGCGGTAGCAAGGCTTTTTTTGCTCGTGGCGCCGATGAATGGCTTCACTTCTCATTTTGTTCAATCTAACCAAATTTGCGCTCTCATTTATCTAGTTTTAAAATCTAAATCGACCAAAATGTTATCCTCAGTCGTGTTTCAATTGAGTTATATTACAATCTCCTGTATAAACAGGAATGTCCCCTTGAATATCATTCCCACGAAAAAGCCCCGATAAGAATGTCCTTTTAATGGACCACTTTTTGGCGCTTATAAGGAGTGAGTGAGTGAGTTAGGCAATATTTCAGCCATTAGCGGTGAGGTGCTATAAGGACAATAATTAGTTAACAGTGAGCCTATTGTTTGAAATATAATCTATATATCCAATTAGTGAAATAACATAATTTTCTAATCACATGTTTAATCCATGGAATGTGGCTTCTCCACTCATTATTTCTGAAACATTGCATTGTATTTGGAATTCTAATGCATTGCCACATTGATCTCATCTGGTAAAGAAGACAAGCCAAAGACACTGGCTACATTCTACTTGATGGTAAAATGTCAAACATTCTATTCACTCATGGAGATATGATATTTTTCAAAAAGGTGGTGGGATATTTAGTGAAAAAGGTTGAAGATAAAATTTGGCTCCCATTGAGAGAGATAGGACTGTCCTTTAAAGGAGAGAATTACAATCTACTTCACCTTTGCTGCTTCTTCCATGATAGCATCCCATAGTAGTGACACCAAACTACGATCCCTGATCCTCAAACTGTTCAGAAGAAAATTCTGGAAGCCATGAAAAAAAATCAATAATCCATCAACATATTCTTATAGTGAAATACACTTCAATTAAAAAATAAAAAATAGTCAACTATTTTATTGGATGGTGAAAAAGAAATCAATGAATAAAGTCAAAGTGGTATTAAATTTTAAATGAGATGTAAATCTTTGGCCTACTTGCGCAAAATGTTTCACTCTTAGATATGGCTAATCTAAAAATTGAAAGTGTGTTTTTATATTTCCACGTGAACTGTATTATCATGTTGTTTTTTTTATAGCTCAACAGGCAATTAAGGCCACATGGGATATTTCTTGCAACATGACCCGCTCATAGCTCAAATAAAAATGTACAATAATTTGGTCCTGGTGCCATTTCATACCTACATTTATGTAGGCTATCCGTATTCTGTAGCCTGCAACATCATTTACTATTCATCTAATATATATATTCTCTCACCTCAAATTTAGCTTTCTTGCGTGGAATATTTGGGTAGTTCTTTATACTCTCCAGTGGTCCACGGAGGCGTGGATTGTTCTTGTGCTTGTCAATGGCAATCTGAACTTGCTGAAATTCATAAATTAAAAAAGTTATTTCACTTTGATTTTAATTTCTTCAACATGTTTTATATTTTCTTTATATACCTCAAATGAAGGATCTAAATATCTAAAAGTTTCAATTGTATGGTCAAAGAAGCAGTAACACAACCAGTAAATGGAGGGAACAGAAAGTTTTACCAGAATGAAATTTCAAAGCACACATTAACACTCATACATGTGTAAATTGATTAACTATTAACATGGTAATACCAACATTTTAAGAAATAACCAAGCTGTGCTTCAGAGTCTTTCTATCATCAATTCTATGCCTTAATCAACACATTAATCACCCAAAGTTTAGGTACAGTGAGGTTATATGAGGTTTGGGGGTGGGGGGTTCTGCAATGAAAATCAGTGTAGCATTGCCCCAAACCTTACTGTGTATAGAACATTTCTACCACAAACAAAGTTGTCGAACAACGAACCTCTTGATCCTAAGCCAAATGCCTTAACCACTGCGCTATCCTGCCCCCAAAATTGTAAGGAGGGGATCATTATTCAAAAGGATTTCCATAGAATTCATTGGAATGATCTTGATATATTCAAATTAAAATTTGATTAGGCTAGCAGCATATAAAGTTTATGCTTGCCACTATATGGAACATAAAGACAGTCACATGCATGCAAGAGATATAATTGTGATCACACAGTGATGCAGCTCTCTCTCACGGTAGAAAGAGAAAGACTCATGTTAAGTTGTTAAAACAAAACTGTCTTGCTTGATCAGGCATGGAAAGTTCCCAGTAAGGCGCTTATGTTTTTGAGAGCTACAAAATTTAATAAGGTTAGGAAGTACTTATTTGGAGAGGGTGCTTGTTACGTAAAATAGACAAATACAGTAAGTCTATATAAATATTGCATATCGTATTATGGTACCTCAATCCAGCGATCTTGTTTGGCCTCTCCCTTGTTGACTTTCGGGACGTAGCCTTTTCCAGAGTATTTCTGGTCCTCACTGATACACTTTGTGTGATTCTCATAGTCATTTCCCCTTGAAATAGAATCGTATGATATTTACATTTAAACTAGTAAAGTTTGATTCTTTATAAATTATCTCGAAAGTTTCAAGATAATACTGGCTCAATAAGTATTAAAAATGTCAGATGGTTCATAGAGGTCAAAAGCTAAGTGTCAAGTAGGAAATATCAAGGGAATTTTAAATTATTTTACGCAGTTAGTAAGTTATTAAACGTCTTTGTTCACATTATTCATTAAATTATTCTACAGGTTGACTTTACATCTATTAGTCACATCCAGGGAATTTGTTTTTTCTCTAAAATTCTCACCAGAAATCTTTGCCGCAGTCGATACAACACACAGACTGGCAGCTCCTGCATTTTGTCATGCAGTGTTTGTCAACCTGGTTCTTCTTCAGCGCTTCTCCACACACATTGCATGAGAAAAATACCATTTTGAACTACCAAAACCACATGAGCTCTCCTGAAAGAAGATATATTTGTAAAAGCAAAGGTTTATTTAAGGTTGTTCCAAATTGTTGCAAATTCTATAAAGATGATACACTCTGAGTTACATTTAATTCCATTCAAGTGGCCATTTTATATCATAAAATGATGAGGACTCCCACTATGAATGTAATAATAGAGCCATCTTGGTAACAAAAGACGAGTAGAGTTCATTTATAAAGTCACTACCTTTCACAATGCACATTATAGCTATGAGGATCATCCATATGATTCAATGTAATTATATTTATTTACTGAAGAATCATTGTAAAAATAATGTTGGACTTCAACATCAAAACAAATTTCACATGCATTCAGATTTTGGTTGTCGTCAAAAATCTGTAAATACAAGTTGAATTATTTTTACTCCATCTAGCCTAGCTCCATAAACTTTAACTATATGCAGTATTAATATCTTACCGATGCTGTTTACGTATATATTACTAGCCTGTGACAGTGACTATTTCAGTTGGCAATATATTCCAAATGTTCAATAATATTTATTTCAATTTTAAGAAAACTATTAAAAAAAATTCTACTCTACACAAAGTTTATTTGCCTTTTAAATAAGAATCTACTGTATGAATCAATAACATGTTACATGTGTTTCAACATTCATCAATCTTCTATGTTCATTTGAAAACTTGACCAACCAAATAACTTTAAATTCTCTTTAACTCGTCGAAGTTTGCCATAATTTCATCAACGCCTCAGTTTATCTAGATAAAATCGTATTCCGGCCAGGCCCTACATCGATGTTGAACCACACCTTGGTTATATGCTTGACCATTCAACGCCTATGCCTATCATTGATAATCATGAACTATTTGATCTGATTTATTAACAAATGATAACTTTACAACTTTATTTCAAAATAGTAAGGAAGAGGAATGCCCTAGAACACGTGAAAACAAACCTTCTGTCCAACCCACGTGTGGAACCGGAAGTTTATGAAAACAAAATTGCCGCTTACCACAAAAATGTCGCTTAGAACAAAGCAAAATAACAACGCGTCTATGGGTAAAAATATTTTACGCCACTTCATTCAGATGTTTCCCTGGTTTCCTAATCATTATATCTCGGTTGGTTTCCTAGTCAATTCATCAATATCAAACTCATTGAAATGATAAATATCATAAGTTGACTACACTGCTAATTATTATTAGTTTTTAGTAAAATTATGATCTAGCCTAATTTCAACGAGACAGAATCTACGTTTGATACATAAAGCTTGAGTCAATTTCAGATCATATGTAAAAGAGCGATCTCATTGAAATCAGTTCGAAACTTGTCCATCGTGCCTCGCTCTCATTTCAATGAGATTGATAAAATAGGCTCTTTATACTGAATCTATGCATATGTTTACTCATAGTGTTAAACCAATTACCTGTAGGGTAAATATATGGTTTTAATAATAATAATAATAATATTGGATATTTGTATGGCGCCATATTCCATATACTAATACATGCTCAAGGCGCAATATAAAAAGAGTATGTACAAAGTAGGTTATATACATAATTATGTAGATTGAAGAAGGGTTGTAAAGTTTAATCATAAGCTTGTCTAAAAAGATAGGTCTTGAGGTTGGATTTGAAGGTATCTATTGAGTTTGAGTTTTTAATTCCCATAGGGAGAGAGTTCCAAAGGACAGCAGCAGCATATTGAAAGGATCTTTTTCCATAAGAAGACAGCTTGAATGGTGGCACTTTTATCAGACACTTGTTTTGGGACCTCAGGGCTCTGGAAGGGATGTAGGGCGTGATAGGTTCTGTAAGATAATCAGGGGCCAAGTTATTGAAGTCTGTGGAGCTGTGATGTATTGAGACCATACAAGAGACTGTTGCAATAGTCTAGGCGGGTGAGAACCAGACACCTGACTAAGATATGGGCAGCTTCTGTTGTGATAAATTTTCGGATGCAACCAATGGTTCTAAGATGAAGATAGCAGACTTGGCAGAGGTTGTTAATTTGCGAGTCCATTGAGAGGTTGGAGTCAATATAGACACCCAGATCCGTCACGACAGTGGCTGGTTGAATTGCTGTTGAATCAATGTTGACCTCAGGCACATTAACTTTTGACAGATTCCTGTCACTGGAACTCCACATGACAGCTTGATATCATCTGATTGCTGTTCTTGAATTGTCACACACTGAGTCCTACCAGAGAGATAGGAATGAAACCAACTGAGAGATATATCACCCAGTCCAATTTGCTTTTTGAGAATATCCAGAAGGATTTTGTGGTCAACGGTATCGAAGGCTGCACTTAGATCTCACATCACAAGTGCTGCCATGTTGCGAGAGTCAACAATAATCCTTAAGTCATTTACCACCCTGAGTAATAGTGTTTCTGTTGAATGACAAGGTCTATAAGCGGATTGAAATTTGTTCAGAATGGCATTTTCTGACAGATGATCCATGACTTGTTTTGCAACAGCTCTCTCAATCAATTTGGATAAAAATGAGAGATTAGACACTGGTCTAAAGTTCTTAAGGAGAGCAGCATCGAGATTTCTGTTCTTAAAGGCTTGATAATGGCGCTTTTTTCACTGGATGGAAAAACTCCTGATTTCAAGCTCTCATTGATAATATCAGTGATAACTGGTAGCAGAACATCTAACTGATCCATAACCATGAAGGTCGGCATCGGGTCTTTTAAGCATGTTGTTTTGTTTGATACCTTAATAAGATTGGCAACTTCTAATGCAGAGAACGGCTTTAACTCCAATCTGTCTCCATGAAATTGCATCTCCTCTGTCACTTGACTCTGACTGCCCATGGCCATCAGGTGATGTCTGATATCCACGATTTTCTCCTCAAAGAACTTGTTGAAATCATCCGCTAACTGTGAGTAACTGTCGCAGGGGGGAAGGATTTCTTCTTCACACTTACCCCGAAGTGATGTGAGGAATTTGTGTAAGTGTTTCGGCTTATTAGCAAGATCAGTGATTTTCTTTTTATAAAAACGCCTCTTACACATGCCCACTAACTTAGTGACCTTATTTCTGGACGCCTTGTACATCTGACGATGAACTTCAAGTTTTGTCCTCCGCCAGGTTCTCTCCACACGACGACGTTCACGTTTAGCATGGTGAATATCCTCGCAGTACCACGGAAATCCAGATTTCATTGAGAAAGTTCTAGTCCGTGATGGAGCATGTTTATCAAGAAGATTGCTGAGAGTATTCTGATAACGCTCAGTCATAGCATTTACATCACAGGAAGCTTCATCCCGAACCAGACAGGACTCGAGCAAGTCATCTCGCATCTGATCCTTATCAACTCCCTTGGGATGTCTACTTGTCTTTGTGGTTTTAACGACTGGGGGACGCTCCAGATTCAAAGATACAAGCAAAAGAAAATGATCGGAAATCTGTTTGTCCTTTACAGCCAGAGACTTAACTAGGGATTGGTTTGAAGTCAGAAACCAATCAAGAATGTGCCCAGACCGATGGGTTGGTACATCCACAAACTGTTTAAGACCATGAGAGTTTACTAATGTTTTTATCTTTCGGACATCTGATTTCTCGTTGTCATCAAAATGAACATTAAAATCTCCCAAAAAGATTGTGTTGTCTTTTGAGAACTTTGACAGAAACTTGCTCATGTAATCGTAAAAATCAGCATGACACAATTGGTTTTTTCGAGAAGGTGGTGGCCGATATAGACAAATACACCTAACGGTTGTACTTCGTGATGAGAATATCAAATCCATGTGCTCAAATGACACAAAATTGTGATTGATCTTCCCAATGTTCACAGTGATATTGTGTTTATGCAATATAGCAATGCCTCCACCACGCCCCCCTCTGGGCTGGTGTTTGAAGATGTAGCCTGGTGGGGTCAACTGCGCCACGATAGCCTCGTCACCAGTTGCCCGTAGCCATGTTTCAGTGAGAAAAAGTATGTCTAGATTCTCATCATGAATCAAATCTGATATGTCTATTGTCTTATTTCTTACAGACTGACAGTTGATCATAGCGATACGAAGGTCCTGACGAACATGTTTGGGGTAGACAGTGATTAAGTTGTTGAAATTCACATTTCTATCATTTAACTTGACATCAGTCTGATTGAATGTGTTGGTCAATACTTTGATTTTTCTCTGCTTTCTACGCCCTCCTCTTCGACCTCTCTTAGTTGGTTTAGTTCTTGAGACTCCCAACTGACGAAGGTGACGTAAGAGGCTGGGTTCAATCCAAGTGTTCAGAGTATGGGCTTGTATGTTAAGTAACTGGTCCTTGGAGTAAGACACAATGCCTGTTAGGTGACCTTCCCTCACCCTATTGTTCTCAACAATCACACAAGCTTGCTGATCAATCCCACTGTCCATGGTTTGTATACAAGATGTCATGTATACAATAACAAATATCCAAATTGTGCACATTTTGGGCAAATAAATCCAGAATATTTTTTAGATGGTCTCTTTCTAAAACATCTTAGGTATATCCATGCTGAATTCTACAAAGGTTTGAAAGTCAGAACACTGCAAAATATCACAATGTTGTCAGAGCTGAGTACACTGAGTTTTAAATATTCATCTATTATTTCAATAGAAAGCTGTTTCATTAAAGTGAAAAAGTATCATTAAATGTAAAACTGAATAAGTTGACATGTTTTTCCTTTTCGTAATATCACTTTATATCATTAAGAAAACGTGATACGGTGCCTTTAAGTTCCCTTTATGGAATCACACATTTTTCAGAGTAAGTGAAATGAACAAAAAAATACTGGTGACAAGACGCAGGAAGTACTGTCATGCCCCTTGCAGCAGTCCTGTTTCATGACTGTGTATATGAAAGAGCCTTTAATACAGTCTAGGTCCACATTCAGCAAGTCTAGATTGACTGAATACACAATGAAATTAGGAGCCCAAAGAAAAATAGGGGAGAACGGGGCAGGTTCGTCCTGTTTTCACTTAAAACCTCGTCCGGGGCTCATTTGTTGTTCGATTGTTACACAAATTGGTATGTAAGTTGCTGTTGTAAGGGGCTGTTACATACATTTAGGAGGACTGATTTTTATTAATGGTTTAGAAACTGTAAGTATATTTGGTAAGTGACTCTTGGTGGCCGAACTTACCGCGCTCTGGGGCAGGTTCGGCCTATTATACTGTAAAGCTAGAACATTTTTAATTAACATCTAAATTCAAAAATCAGAAAATTATAAAAACAACAGAACTTAGTTAAGCATGTTTCCAAAATCTACACGCAATATTGAGTCAGTTATATATATTATGGATTAAGGAACACTCAATTATTGAAATTTTTCATAGACTAAATTTTAGTCTACCCTTGCAGGTCAGACTGTTTTAAAAGCTATATTTTTAATATTGCCCCCAACTATATGACTAAGACTAAACAGGGAACATATTCATGTTGTATAGTATAGATTGTAATGGATCAGTGTACTTGTGCCTTCGACCATGTATTTAATTCGTCGTCTAAAATTAAATAATAAATATTGTGAACAGGTGTTATTTGAATTAATTATTCATAACTGATCTTCGTCAGTTTTCCTACTTATAACTTGACAACCCTCACATTGAATCAATTATCTATTCATGAATTCATTATAAGCATAGTGATTCAAAATGTTCGGCTTGATATCGGTAACGGTACTTAATCGTCAAGGTATGCATGTAGAGGATTATGAGGAGAAATGGACCTAGTAATTGTATAACTTTTAAAATCAAGCATACAATTATGTATCAGAACGTTAGAGGTTTCAAAGAGAACATTTTTAGTCCCTTCCAGTTCAGTCACCACGCCCCAGCCTGCAGGAGATCCGTCAGCTAGACGGATAAGTTTATTTCTTTTCTTAACAACGACACCGAGAGACTCAATTCTCTCGCATACTAAAGTAGAATCTTTGTGGTACAAAGCAGACTTAATATTCTCTAAACCCTCCAGAATATCACAATTGAATTTATATTGAACAGAGTTCCCTTTGTATTTAAGAACATTTTTATCCCCGACGACTTGGTAATTATTTTTGCCAATTTTTAGTTAAATCCAACAATTAGTTATTTCGATTTTAAATTAGTTAATACTTCCAGTTGCACATGGGACAGGGTAAGACGTGTGTGAGCGCTCTCTCCGTGGAAAATAAATACCTGTGAATATAATGACCACAAGGCTAATCTTTTTCTCTATCGAATTCAAGAAAATGTTTATGAAGATTCAGAGAAGGTTTTGCGTGACATGTTCGCCAATGATCTCAAGTTACCAGACAATATAATTGACAATTACGTTCAAGCCACCCACAGACTCACCAGGTAACCCATCCCCGATGCTCCCTCCCCGATCATAGCCAATTTTGAGCTTGGCAGATAGAGAAAAGGTGTTAAGGTCATCTAAACATCTCAGGAGCAGTCTATTCGAACCGATTTGCCAACAAAACCGGAAGTTAAGGTTTATATCTTGAGAGGAGAAACTTCATTTGATGTGCGACAGATCAATGTGGATCACGTTCTTGATGTTGTCATTTGATCGCGAAGTATCGACTGTTACCAAAGTGACACATCTTAAAGCTTATTGGCTTTTTACAGTGATAATATGAAGGTAGAATGCGCAATTATGATAGAAAACCGGACAGTGGCGCGCGTCAAATAGTCAAACGTAATTTTTGAGACTTATTTAAAACAGCCAGGAGGGCAATTAGGAATTGATAGTGCTTGTTATGTTCTAATTCGTAAACTCAACCGAACATAAAACATTTACAAATAATAACAACTCTGTATTTGGGTACGTTCACGTCAGCCTGACGGGGCTGCAAGTTTATTGAGACAATCGTATTCAAGGTGTACAGGAAGCATCACAGTTCATTCAGATGAATCCCTCGGTATTCGTCATCTGCAGGGTCTGTACAGTACTCCGATCATAGTTCAGGAAATCTGAAACACTTAAAAACTTATATAGGACAAGATGTTTTATATCACATTCCCAACGTCAAGCCTATCCGGCACTGGTTTACTTGTATCACTAAACGCGACAGTAAACTTATGATCGGTCCAGTGACCTTTTGCATTATAGGTCCAGTGACCGGTCCAGTGACCCTATTTAAGTCCAGTGACCTCGTTCGGGCCGCCTGCATTTTATGCAAACTTACCCTCAACGGGTGGGTGGGCGGGCAGTCCTGCCCCGTCAGTCGTGAATCTCAAGTGCCTGTTGCACGTGCATTCCGTCTCTTATAGCACAGCTATCACGTGACTTACTGCACGGGCGCAAATTCGTCTGCACTACATACTCTCGTACCCAAATAACACTTATTCGTAAATATATTTATGTTCTAATTCGTAAACTCAACCGAACATAAAACATTTACAAATAATAACAACTCTGTATTTGGGTACGTTCACGTCAGTCTCAAGAACTAAGAGAGCGGGCAAAGAGAAAGGATAGCATCAAATCTTTTATTCAAGCAATAGACGCACAAACCATGGCATTTATATACCCAATTTTCTCGAAACACTCAGTCTAGCAAGAAGGCTATCTTTTACATACGAGTCTTTCGCAGTCTCTGACCGCCACCGACCATGACGTTTGAATAGTCTGTCCGGCAACACCTACAGCACCCGGTGTTCCCAGGCGGTCACCCATCCAAGTACTCTCCGGGCCCGATGTTGCTTAACTTCGGTGATCGGACGAGAACCGGTGTGTTCAACGTGGTATGGCCGTAGGCTTTTCTCTGGGCCTTCGACTCTGCTCTCTCGAAGCGACGCTCCTCTTCAGAGTCGGAAGCGACTCCAGTCCCTTCCAGTTCAGTCACCACGCCCCAGCCTGCAGGAGATCCGTCAGCTAGACGGATAAGTTTATTTCTTTTCTTAACAACGACACCGAGAGACTCAATTCTCTCGCATACTAAAGTAGAATCTTTGTGGTACAAAGCAGACTTAATATTCTCTAAACCCTCCAGAATATCACAATTGAATTTATATTGAACAGAGTTCCCTTTGTATTTAAACTCAGGGTGGCAATCATGTTTCATTTTCTTTGCAATGGCTAAAGACAACTGCTCGGACTCGTTTATGAATTCCCGCTTCAAAGTTGACAGTTTAGCATCCATATAATCACGAAACAGTTGAAAAGATTGAATATCATCACCTTTGCTTTGATCTTTAGGTGGAAGCAGGCGTTTGGAAGGAGTAGCGGCTTGAACGTCTTCTTCCGAAGAATGATCCATGGTGAGAGTCACCGAGACACACAACAGCAGTCCTGCCCCGTCAGTCGTGAATCTCAAGTGCCTGTTGCACGTGCATTCCGTCTCTTATAGCACAGCTATCACGTGACTTACTGCACGGGCGCAAATTCGTCTGCACTACATACTCTCGTACCCAAATAACACTTATTCGTAAATATATTTAGGTTATATAAATAGTATCAATGTATATTGGACGTCATATCTACACCCCTGTTCATTTATAAGTCTGTTTTCAGATTTTAGATTTTCATGGGAAAACAATATTTGTCTTTTGGACATGAAAAGTTAAAATGTTTTGATTATATATATATATATATATATATCACCACATTTGACATTTAGGTTCTTATCAAAGTTAAATAATATGTTAAGAAAATCATGTAGTGGCTCTTTAAGGTTCAAATACAGGCACCAGTACTACCATGTTATAATTGACTCAGTGTTTACAGACAAACGTTTTTAACATCGTGTAACCATACTTGTCAACGGTTATGTAAATATTATCGTCCACAAATATAATGTTTATCCATTTACAGAAGATTATTTATAGGTTGAAAGTAACGTCTACGTTTATGTTTGTAATTTGCGCGTTGGAACTATATTCAAAATACTTATTGGATTTAATTTCAGTCTTTGATTTTATAAATACAGAAATGATTTCCTTTTCCTGAAAATTACAACTTACAACAAGTGTTGAACTTCACTGACGATCTTGCATTCAGAACTTTGAAGTATGATATTACGGTTTAATATGTCTACGTAATAGGTTTCTGAAATGTAGATGCGAAATAAGTATTACGTATTTGTTATGCATAAATATGCATAAAGGTCTACGTGGTAATATAATTATTTCTGGTTATCTCATGCCATTTTGATAATAAAGTCTACGTCAGTAAATACATAAAATGTGACTAAGAAACCATACACTTTATAGCAAAATTGCTACGTAGTACATATCAACTGCAAAGTTATAATATTATGATAATCCAAGTACTCAATTCACATAATATTAAAATGCTATGGATGGAAAAGTCATATCAACTTACTGAAAGTACCTTATGCTTTTATCATGCAGATGTAACAATATAAATATCAAACAACAATTGCTATTCTAAATGGACAAGATGGGATACTGCATCTACGTAAAGCATGACGTCTCTTTGACCATTTTGAAACTGCGCTTTAGTGCCTGGAGTCGATGTTCTAATTCACGGTTGGCTCTCTTCTTTGGTCTACGAATACCATTGGCACTGAGTTGCAGAATCCTTATTTCAGTCAGTGCCTGCTCTCTCTTCAGGACAGTCAGTAATCTATAGATGTTTGGGTTGGGAGGGCCAACAAGCTTGTTCAATCTACTGTGACGCCCCTCGACGTGATTTCTTGTTCTCGGACCGTCGTTGTTGTAGTGGTTCCAGTTTTAAAGTGGTAAACCTTCCAGATTCTAATGTCTCAGACCAAACATCATCCACTGATTCAAGCGGCAGGGCTGCTGCTCTTCTTACAAATCTATGGACATCTGAATGAGATTGAGTTTGAAGGCCAAGGGATTGGACTTTGCGCAACAGACACTGACTGAAGTGAAAGTAACAGCTTATTTTCTAAGTTATTTTCTTTCAGACATATCACTCTTACTGTACATTCATCATGTCATGTAATTATTCTGTTGTATCCTGGAGCGGCATTCGCTTAAGCCTCGGCTTGTTTGCCTATCCGGTTCCATTCTTTGTAAATAAATATGTTATATCAAAGTAACAGCCCTTCACTAGCGTTGTTGGAAACGTAGATCGCACACTGTTTCTTGCTTCAAAGTCCATAAAAATTATATGATAGCATACGATTGGGCAAAAGATCTTCGCGTAAAACAGTGAAAAGTATATTTTAGCAGAGCATGCACTTAAGGGGACATAACAGCATCAACCACCGCTTAATTGTTTTAATCAATATAACTTTTTATTATAATTCACTTAAGTTTACTGATCATCCTCGAAAAATTCATGATGCTCATAAAACACAGAAGAAGAAGAAGAAGAAGAAAAATATTTTATTCACGTGTCACATGCTATTGATATAATCAAAGACCTGTATAGAAATATAATAACCGTCCTTGATATAGTATGGCACATAAAAAAAAGACTGTAAAACATAGCATCTGGCTATAAGGCATAACAAATTTATAATAAATATCGCACATCACATTTCACATCAACTGTCACAGTATTAGACAGACGCGAGAATCGAACAATGGCGAGAGTAAATTAGTCAGAGGTAAAGCAGACAGCAGGTTAGTGAGACGTTGATAGTATTCGAGTGGTTTTATAACTAATATTCATATACATATGGCGTGTAATGTCTGCTTCTGTATTTTTGAAGTGCATGTAGGTTGTTTATCGATTTTCATTGAAAACCAGCCATTGTCATAATTTGTTGTATGTTGATGAATTATGTGTTAATAACTGTTATAACGCATGAGGTACGTATCACATCCTGCTCAAGGTAAAATGCATACGCTCCCGCTCCACGTACATGTAAGTAATGAATAAGTAAACTAAACAAATTGTCACGCGGAGTTCTAGGACAGACAGACAGTTATTTTATTCAAGTCTCACCTCGATACATATATACAGTGAAATATTTACATCGTGAAGAAAATGATAGATTAAATATATCGAGCCACCCTGCATGGGGTTATGAGAGACTACAATATACAAGTATAAAACATATAAAACACATCGGCAAACAATTAAAACATTTATAATGACTTATAAAAGCAATGGAATATAAAAGATGAAATCATAAAAGTAAGTTTTATAACATATAAAAGTATATAAGAGCTAGGAGATGATAGGACTTAATTATGAAAGTATAAAATTTGAAGGTCAATGAAGACCGACAATTTTCTTACCCAATAAGATGTCGTCGTCACCATGTGCGTGGTTTGATATCAAAATATTATATCAATATTTAAAATTTATTAATATCTAATTAAGATTTTTTTAAATATAGATTGCTATATCTCTTGTGAATGCACATATGATATGTATTTATAGTATTGACTTTGTTTCATGTTTTAGTCTCTCATAACCCTAAAACGGTTGTTCACTTTATTGCCGCTTTACATTCTATATTTGAATGTTATTTATTTTATGTAAGATAAGACTCAAATAAACTGTCTGTTTTATTTCCGTCAGTGCATGTTTTATTAAAATATTTATAGACACATACAGCATGTCATTTGCCCATTAGATCTCAGATAATCCGCTCATATCCAATAATACCGTTTACGATATAGTGAATAACGTAGATTTTAGATAGCAGAAGCAATTGATTTTATCTACCTTGATAATAGCTTTACCGCTGGGAACTCGATTGGATGGGGATATTTCAGGAATATTTACAACGACCAATGAAAAACAGGGGCCGATAAATGATTTTACACGTATATATTGATATCAATATAGTTGCTAGTCAATGCAGAATCTACTTTGCTGTCGACATCGTTAATCTTCCAAAGGTGTAAGTAGCTTGTGTTCATTTTTAGTGTTAAATTGGTTGGTTTTATTCATAATTCTAAACAATTATTAAATTATATGTAGTAAATGATCTGTCTCTTCTCTCAAATGTATTATGAAGTTCGACTGAAGTAGTTCATTCGAAATACGAAAAGCATTTTTTGAGAGGTTTTTCTAATTTTTATTTTGTACATTATAATGCAAACTCAAATATCAAATAAAATATGTTTTATGAACGGAAAACAATAATTTACACTTTAAAAACAATAAGTATATGTTATGATATATCAATTCAAATCTTAAAGCATCGCGAAAGTTACTGAAATCTGAACCCCAAGTACGCTATTTATGTGTCTGGTCCGTTAGAGCAGTAGGTACTGTACAGGTAGTGTGCTTATAACCATAACGGACCAGACAGATTTAGGTTTGATTTGGGCATACATAAATTATTTTTTTTGAATTGGAGTCTCACTTGCACTAGTTTAATTACACTTATTTATGTGTTTGGTTCATTAGAGCTGTAGATACACGTAGTGTGCTTATAACGGACCAGACAGATTTTGGTTCGAATCCGGCATACATAAAAAACATTTATGAATTCGAGTCTCACTTGCAATAGTTTTATTAGACTTATAACAAGAAGTATTTAACTTTAATTTCAACAAAAAGTGATAATTAATGAAATATGAGGGCTTACATTAGGAGTGTTAAATCCTATCACTGCCATGTTTATAAATACTATCAACGTTAATGCAACGTTTAATACAATTATTGAATTTAAAAACAACACAATCCATTCTCTGATAAAGCTTCACTTGCCATAGCATATATTACATCTACCTTTGGGATGTGAATATAGACATAGCATGTTATAGCATGTAAGTACTACAAAAAATACTACTTTAATTCTTTCAAGGATATTTCACTCATATCGTGGCTGCTCGTATCAATATCCGATCAATGAACTGAATTAGTTCAGGAAGCCAAATGGTTACACGCCGCTATGCTTGTAATACTTTCCTCCTCAAGCAATAATCATACAAGACAATAATTTGGAATATGATATGATGAATTATACAAGCATTTTTTTGTAAATGATAACATTTTAATAAACAATTCACATCCATAACTGTATTGTATTTTAAGTCAACAATCTAATTGAAATTACCATGTTAATTTAAGATTTAAAATCTGACGAAAATAACATGTTATGCAAGATAAGTTACAACCAAAGCCCAGACGGCGTTCGAAAATCGAAATAATTTTTCATTAACTGCTTAAGTATCATATCAAGGCGTATCATTTAAGGTATATAAATTTTGGTAAAATAGATTATAATGTAAATCATAATTATATCTATCGTTTTAAATACACACATTTCGCTATTTTTACACATTATTCTGCACCAACCTACAGAGGCTGCATTTTAGATAATTCACATCTAGTCTTAGAATTCACAGGTTGAATTATTTTGAAAATGATTTGCTGGTCTCATGCAATCCCTTTTGAAAGGCATATCTTTTGTTGAAGGTTATAACCCCTTATTACAAGTTGCACAGGCTTGTATTAATCATAACTTTTGTCAAATTATAAATGAATTTTTACAAAACATGACAGCTTTATTCCAATCACGAACATCCAGCAGTGCCGTAAGCACCTGAGCCACATTAAATCGATGCCAGAGCTCTGTATATTTTGTTTGGTCCATCTTTATCTCGTTCTCTCTTATGACAACACCTTTATATATTAAGGTTATATATTATAAGGTATGTATTAGAATAATAACAATAATTCTGTAAAATGTGTTAACTATTTAGCTAAAAGAAACCGCAAGATTATTCCGTGGGAATATATTCAAAATAATGACCTGATTACCTCGTTTTTTACAAACTACTTTGCTCGGGGCAATCTATTCCGAGTTTTCATGCCATGAAACTGTGTAGACATTTAATACTCCTCTTTAATGGCCTGAAATTTGATGACAGTAACAAAATAAGACGCTTAGCAGTCATTTTGATTGCAAATGAATAAAAAGTTATTACTAAATCAAAGCTTCCGCAAAATGTTCTTTGTTATTATTTTTGTCAACAATGAAAGAAGCCTTCGGCTAATTAGGCGAGTTCACTTTTGAACAGGTCAGAATCAAAATAAATCTTAGTCTGGTGGGATAAGGAAATGTGGTTGTAGAGGAAAGTGGTTTGAGCCATGCATCAGAAGGTGATGTAATTCACGCCTGAGTGAACACATTATACATGTATACAGCTGATTGGATGCAATAAGGCAAAATAGTCAATAATAGAGCCTGCTTGTAAACACTTGGGTTAAAAGCCTGTCTACTCGTCAAACCAGTTCAAAACCCAAGGGGTCCTTGTGGCACGATAATTAATACTGGATATTGTTAAGTAGGACATGTATGCCCAGCTAGGCAAATAGATTCAAATTCGAAATAAGTTTGTTGAGAAGTGTTGAAAAACTTCTTCAAGGTAAGTTACACCACGTTATGTGCAGTATTTGTTGTGTTTGATTTTAACTTTATAAATAGATACATGTTTTTGATGTTAATATATACAAGCACACCACTGCAACAGAATGTCACCCTTAATCGATAATCTTCAATGAAGCTTGTTCATTTGTAAAATCAAACTGAAAGTTGTCGAATTCAGTAATATAGATTGTAGATCCAATTGATGACGTAATTTAATCTAATATATTTAACATTATTCTTTCATCCATACATTTTCGTTTTTTAATCCTTTGAACATTTCCAATGAATGTATCTTAACCTAGGATTTGAAGTTGCATACATAAAGGCAGGGGGATTTTCTTGCGAGAAACTTCTTTATTGTGAAAATCACGACGTTTCGGGATATATGTTTGGTACTTCTCGAAGTTCTTACTCGTATGCCTACATACATTTCTTACGATCTTGTTTTACTACCACATGTTGGCCTCGTCTTGGCTAAAACATATTCATATAATTAAATTTTGAGCATGGTGAACAAGATTTATGGTTTATATTAACATCGCTCCTTTTCAACGATTGATATAAAATACAGTCACCGATGGTTATAAATATATGAAAGACATGAATATAAATACATCAAATATAAGTCTATCACCATCACATTAGTAGGTTGTTTTTAACGACGCATCTTTTTGTATATTATATAAATCCAACGATTGAGTTTAGGTATTGATTTAATTTAATCTATTACTATCGGATGAAATCATTTCAATGATGAGATCATAAACTGAATCGAGTATCTTCTTATTTTAAAGCTTGCTTAGTTGATTGTTTCTGTTCGTAATGGTATCAAGACGACAACCAATGGCATGATATATCATTGTCTCATATTTCAGCTTAAGTTGATGGTTCGCTAGTTCCAGCCGATGCTGGCAGGTATCCTCGCAATGCATAGTCGCAATGGTGTTGCGGGCGTTCTCCCTGCAATATTACTAGCAGCCGCGATATAAGTGAAATAATCTTAAAAGCGGCGTTAAACCCCAACTCACTCACACACTCACTCACTCACTCAGATTAAGTTAATCAGAGCTGTTCTTCAAATTGAAGGTATATCAACATAACATTCATACTACGATCTTGTCAGTAAACTGAATCTTGAATGAGCCTAAATAATCGTGTAAGCGAAGTAGATGATGGGAGATTGGAACTCAACCTCTAAACAGGTCAAATATAAATGCGAAGTGTAAATATACAAAAAAAATTACACAGAGCCAAAATTACTCCAACATGTTTCCTTGACATCTTCAGGGAGACTTCAATGGAGTAATGTTGGCTCTGTGTCATTTCTTGTCTTGGAATATATATAATTATATATCTGTTTATGTTCTTGTGTCAATGGGAATATTTGTCTCTGCTCTCTTGATTAATTTGTATATGTGTTGAATAAATGAATGTGAAGCACGTGTGCAGAGAGGAATCGACCCAGGCCTACGTGTCAAAATGTATTCACAGGAGGTACAATATATGAATCTTTATCTTTGGTGTTTTAAATTTCAGAGAAATGAGTTGGTGCCACTTGTTTTCGGTGTTACTGGTTGTGCTTGGCCATTATGGAGCGTACTGTGAGAAGGGTAAGTTTATGTAAGAATGTAGTATTTAAATTTTTTTCTCATCAAACAAACATTAAGAATCCTAAAATAAGGACCTAATAATATTATATCAAAGAAGGAGAGACTTGACTCAATATAATTTTTTTTATCTCAGTAATAATCAAGAAGAATCTTTCAATGAATTAATGTATTTACAACATGTCGAACTGAATAGTTCAAACAGCATTACTGATACAATCACATCTTATAAAATCCTAAGCGTCAGTCCTAACCTACCAGGAAATTTGACCATTACCAAAAAATTTCATTTCATATCTTACCACCATCACACAATAAGAAACGCAGAACTCTTACCTCACCATCATAACTCTTACCCCTCCTTAAGAACTCTTACCTCATCACCAGAAGTCTTATCTCACCACTAGAACTCTTTTCCTACAATCGGAACTCTTATCCTGCCATCAGAACTCGTATCCCACCACAGAACTTTATCCCACCATCGGAACTCTTATTCCTCCATCAACATCTTATTTTAAATGATTAGTAGAATCGTTAATCAATCGACTTTAAAATTAGGAACTGAAAACGTAGCATCAGAACCAACGTAATCAATATCAATTATCAATATTGCAACAATAAAAAATTGATATGTACTTTCATGTGAACATAATTGTTTTACAATCACAACCTTGCAAAAAAGATGTTTACCTTCTTTCTGTTTTCAGATGCCAAAGTTCTGATCCTCGGAGCTGGTGCAGCAGGAATGTCTGCAGCTAAAGCTCTGACAGAACAAAACATGCACGACTTCATCATCCTGGAAGGATCGAACAGGATTGGAGGACGAGTCAAGTCAGTCAACTTTGGAGGGAAAACAGTTGAAGCAGGAGCCAACTGGATTGTTGGTAAAACTAATCCGTTGTTTCGCATAGCTAAAGAAATCAACCTTCAGGGCAAAGTCTCTGATTTTGACAGTGTTGTTATAAGAAATTCCACTGGTGCTGATGTCACCGACAGCGAAGGTGAGGATGCTTGGGCTAAACTCGAATTGGCTCAAGAAAGAATTCCAGCAATAGAACGACGACTTGATGGTGGGAGACGTGACATGTCTCTCAGAGCTTGCTTAACTGGAGCCAGGTTCACACCAAAGACTCCGGTTGAAAAGGTCGTGGAAATATACGACTATGACTTTGAATATGGCTATATTCCTGGAGTTGCCTCTTGTCTTGATGCGTCCTCAAACCTAGAGTTTATAGAGGGGGAGTTCGTTGTTCAGGATCAGAGGGGTTATGAATCCCTACTGGAGAAGTATTTTGAAGGCGTTTTAAGTAATGATGATGACCGTCTGATCCTAAATGAGGTTGTCAATCATGTCAAATACATGGGCGCAGGAGTTGAGGTCACTACACGCAACGGGAACATCTACACAGCTGATTTTGCAATCATCACTTTCAGTATCGGAGTTCTTAAGAGTGGTTCTGTGACATTCAGTCCAATGTTACCAGATTGGAAAAGAGACAGCATCAACCGAGTTCGTCTTGAAAACTACATTGGGATTTTCCTCAAATTTCCTGATAGTATGTCTAGATTTTGGGACGATGAAGAATACATCCTGTACGCAGATGAAAGGAGAGGGTTCTATCCTATCTGGCAGAACCTCGAAGCTGATGGCCTCTACCCAGCAGGCACAAATATTCTAGAAATTGTCACCTTCGGAGAGGAGGCTGACCGTGTGAATGCAATGAGTGAGTCCGAAGTGGTTGCTGAGGTGATGGAGATGCTCCGACGAGTCTACAAGAACCCAAGTATCCCTGACCCAGAGGACGTCTTCATACCCAACTGGAGAAATGATCCTCTGTATTTGGGATCCTTTGTTAATATGGAGCCAGGATCGTTTCATCCTGACATTGTTCAGGATAGGATGACTCCAGTTGGAAGATTGTACTTTGCTGGAGAAGCTTTCGACAGAGAAATTCCTGGTTTCGTTTATGCAGCTTTAAGAAGCGGACATGAAGCTGCTTTAAGGGTGAACAAAAGGCTACACTACACTGGTCCTTTCAACAAGCGCTTCACGTATGGCTAATTATAACGGTTTAAAGGTTATGATGACATGTAATAAATCACCTGTCAGAGAGTCTTCGAGTCTGTGATATTTGAAATGAATGATTAACCTTTGACATTGAAGTCATGTAGACGTTCACATATGCACATAATCTTATACCTGATCGCTAAAGTCGTATCCACTAGATCTGATATATAGAATGCAGCCATAATTTCATCAATCTCATTTCAGATGAAAATTGGAGTAAACTGTAAAACATTACTTTTCATCAAAGTTGACAATGCGTCATTTATGCCCTAAGGAGGTGCTGGTTCCCCTGTAGTTATAACCACAGAGGAATCACACTGTTAAGTATATTCAGTTAAGTTTTCACTTCAATTATAAACAAACGTCTTGTGTTTTGGGGAGAAACTATGAATAAATTTAATGAATCTCAAGCAGGAGTTAGGCATGGATATACAGCAATGGATAACATGTTTATACTTAAAATTTTATTCAGAGATATTTAAATAATCAAGGTGGTAAGTAATATGCACTATTTGTTGACTTTTCAAAAGCATTCGAATATGTACAAAGACAAGTTATCGGGAGTATGAACCACAAATGGACTTAGCCCTAAAATGACAAATCTTTTAAGAAATGTTTATGCAGATGTTAAAGCTTGTGTTAGGAATTATATTGTATTCACTGAAACTTGTGATGTACAAATCGGAGTTAGGCAAGGTTGTGTCCTTATTCCCTTTTTGTTTTCCTTCTTTATAAATGAATTAGTAGTGCAGATTGAAAACAGCTGTTCACATGGTATACAATTACATCCTGATATGTTCAATATTTTCCTCCTGCTGTTTGCAGATGATATCGTTCTCATCTCAAGTACTGTTATTGGTCTTCAATAGCAAATAAAGTACTGTAAAGAATTCTACCTAAATGTAAATATGGATAAAAAAAAGAATTTTTCTTCAAAAGGGTGGGAAGTTATCGAAAATGGAAAAATGGTATTATAAAGGCACCAACATATAAACTACTACTGCATATAAATATCTTGGTATATACTCTACTTACCATCTTAAAATACGCACGAAAGGTATTGGTAGGTATATTGAAACATTTAAAGAAACTTTAGGACTTAAGTATGACATCGTTTTTCAAGATCTTTGATGTTAAAATCAATCCTATTTTACTATATATGGCCGAAATCTGGGGGTTAAGATACTTTGATTGTCTAGAAAAGGTACACTTATGTGCCTGTAAGACATTCCTTAGGGTAAAGATGAGCACTACAAATGTAATGGTATATGGGGAATGTGGAAGATTCCCTCTCATCATATCTTCACAAATAAGAGTGATTAAGTATTGGATAAGATTTATAATTACGCCATCCTATCGTTTGCCGAGAATGTGCTATAATATGATGTTACTTTATGACAAAGGAAGGTAAAAGGAGTTGGGCATCAGATGTTAAAAATCTACTCCTTTCAAATGGATTCAATCATAAATGGTATGAACAAAAGGTTGACTTTCAGTCATTATTTCTCAATAATTTTTCGCAAAGATTAAAAGATATTTACCAGCAAAACTGGTTGGAAACAATCTCAACATCAGCAAAATGTAGTTATTACTCTTCGTTAAAAAAAACCATATTTAAACTGAACGTTACTTATCTTGTGTTAATGTAAAAGAATTAAGAATGACTATAGGTCGTTTCCGTTGTTCATTTATGATCTCATGATTGAAAAGGGTATATATATGAATATTAAAAGCGAGGATAGAATCTGTAAATGCTGTGTTAATAATGCTATCGAAGGCGAATATCATTTTTTTCTTGTGTGTCCAACATATAACACATTACGTTGAAAGTATATTAAACAAATTTATTTTGTCCATCTATTTATTGATAAATTTTCTTCTTTAACGAATTGTTTAAATGAAATAAAAAATGAATATATATATCAAATGAAAATGTATCCTAGACGCCGAACATTGCGAGAAAAAAAGATCAGATCTAAAGAATAGAATTAATATATTTCTGAGAGCATGTGCAGGAAATAAGCTTGAAATTTTTTACGTGGGCATACCTTAGCTGTTAGTATAAATTTGGAATTAGCAGGCGTGCCCGATTCGCAAATTATTCTTTGAAATCAATATTTGTCAACAATGAAAGCAGCCTTTGGGCGAGTTCAATTGAAGTGAAAATCGTAAAAATGAACCAAACTGAATTCGTTTTCTTTGATAATGAATGCACATTCATAAAAAAGGAAATTAGTTATGTTTTTGGAAATATTTATTCGTTATTTTGTCTGAAAATGACGAAATATTGAGATTTGTTATTTTTCTATTCTAAACACAACGATAATATTCTAAGGAAACGTTTTTGTAAAAAATGTGCTTCGACTGTTTTAGGAAGCTTTGGCACATGTTTACGGACCAGATTTGTTTCTAAATCTTTCAAAATAGTGAACTTCTTAAACATTTTGATTTTCATCAGATGGATTATGTCACCAAATTTTTACCACTCATGAAATGCACGTGAAATCAGTTGGTGACGGGTATAAAAGGCCCCTGTATGCATTATTTCACACCATAATTCGATTATAATGCTGATATTAACAACTGAAGAGCGGGAAAGAGCGATTGGAATGCTGCAGACTGGGTCCACTGATGGAGAAGTCGCAGCCGCATTCGGATGTCATCGTCTCACCATTCTTAGGGTGCGTGGACGTCTACAACAGAGCTAGAAGCAGGCAGGCCGCAAGTGACAACCCAAAATGAAGACCGGTACATTGTTCAACTGCATCTCAGGAACCGCTTTCACGCCGCCACAACGACAGCTTCTACTGCACTTGGGACACCAAATCAGTCCCCAGACGGTGAGAAGAAGGTTCAAATGACTGGGGTCATACCGGCCGATGCGAGCAGTGCTGTTGACGCGCCGACATCGACAAAACAGGGTTGCTTGGGCCACAAATGTTTGACGTTGGCAGAACCAAAACTGGCAGAGAGTGTTATTTTCCGACGAAAGTCGGTTCCAAATGCAAGTAGCAGACGGGCGATGGAGGGTCTACCGTCGCCGGGGTTAGAGGGAGGCACGCTACTGCGTACAAGAAGTTGTCCCTTTCGGTGGAGGCAGTGTCATGGTCTGGGGTGAGAAACGCGGCAACGCAAGCACCGACCTAATTGTCATTGACGGCAATCTGACGGCGCAAAGGTACATTGACAGGGTCCTACAGACAAAGGTCATCCCATTCTTAAAACGCCATCCAAACACCCTTTTTTAACAGGACAATGCTCGTCCTCATGTAGCCAGTGTGACGTTGCAGTACCTCAACGTCGACAACGTCCACGTTTTGCCTTGGCCTGCCAGTTCGCCCGATATGAATCCCATCGAGCACCTCTGGGATTACATCAATCGAAGGATCCATCGACGTCGACACCAACCACACACACGTCAACAACTTATTGCTGCATTGATGGCCGAATGGAGGCAGATACCACCTGCTTTCATCAGACGACTGACGTTTTCTGTGAGACGAAGAGTTCAGGCATGATTGAATGCCAACGGCGGACATACCAGATACTGATCACATACAATTTGTCATTAAACTAATGATTATTCTATGATTTTGTTGTTTTTGTGCATTATCTGAAATAGGACAATTGACCCCACCCTTGAAGAACTGGCGATAACTTATTTACCATTAAAGTTACAGGTCTGCTATTTTAGCACAAAACACTAAACTGATGGAGTGTTACAACACAACAAAACAAATTCCTCTGAACACGTCATTTTTTATGATATTCAAAATCAAAGAGGTGTAACATTTCTTTTGGCGTTCAGTTAAGAATCTGCTTGTAAACACTTAGGTTAAAAGCCTGATGGTGGCCATACCCGATACTGACATTTGTGCACCCCTGTGATGTTGAAACACTTGTGCACCTGTGCATTTCAAGATCATGCGTATTCTGAATAAAATTTACTGAACAGAGATCTTCACACAGGGTTTTAGTTTTCATTTCAATGCTTAACTTGCATCTGTGGTCTTTATATTGAACTTTGAAAGTCAGTGTCAACTTTCTTTTTTTGAAGAGTTTATAAAAATATTGTTAGTTCATCGCTACATTTCCGTTCTTAATCCTTTGAAAAATTCAATGAAGCATCCTAATATCAGCATTTGAAGTGGCATTGAAAAGAGCAGCAGGACTTCCTTAAACAACGGCAAAATCAAGACCTTACATAGTTTATGCTTGGTACATCTAGAAGTTCTTATGTCAACATCAATTTAAAGTTTCCTGTTCTACCGGCCTGGTCATGGTAAAAACATATTCATATGATTAAGTTGGTTAACAAGATTTATAGCTTATATTAACCGCTCCCATTCGACGATTGATATAAGTTACATTCATAGAATATTATCAATATATGAAAGACATGAGTATAAATACATCAAAAGAGAGATCATAGCCATCACATTAGCACGTAATCAATGTCAGTGTTATTTTAAAGGTGAACAGAGTATGTATGTCATTATGTATGTCAAAGATATCCAATTTTATAAATGATGTATGTCATTATGTATGTCAAAGATATCAAACTTTATAAATAATGAATGTCATTATGAATGTCAAAGATATCAAACTTTATAAATGATGAATGTCATTATGAATGTCATAGATATCAAACTTTATAAATGATGTATGTCATTATGTATGTCAAAGATATCAAACTTTATAAATGATGTTATTGAATAAAGAAGTAGTGGTTGTTTCTTGTATTTACCATCTTAATGCTGATCTGTCCAGTAGAATGACTGCAAACAGATAAAGGTAGTGATATGTGATCACAAACCGGACATGGTGCCCGCCAATCACTCAAACCTAATTTAGAAATATCAATTACAGTAGACAGAAAGACACATTTGGATTTGTAGTATTAAGTCACTAAACTGTTTATTGAAAGCATAATTTCGACATTTTTACATAAATATGACCGTTTGATATTCAATGAAAACAAGAAAATATCATGATTTGGGCATTTTAGAGTTAAATTTTGTTTTTAAATTGGAACATAACTCAGGGCTTTTGGTAATTGTTCTTATTTAATCCTAAAAATGTTTCGACTTTCTGTCACTTTAAGAAAAGTACAAATCGAAAGATAAAAAGTCGTTATTTTTTTAAGCCACAACAGAAAATGGCGTGAATCAAGCAAAGGTAACAAAAAGCAGAACAGTAAGGATTTATAGTGTTTGATATTTGATTAAAAACATTCAAGTAAATTTGAAATGTGAGGTTGCCTTCACCACAAAACTAAAGCTGTTTTCGGTTTTCATTGAAAAATGAGCAATTTTGATTAAAGATATTTACACTGTGTAAATCATAGCTAAGCTAGACTTTATCTGATCCAGGCAAATTCACAAGCTAAAAAATTGCAATAACATCATTAGTATCAAATTCTAAAACCAAATATTTAAGTAAGTTACCAATGAATATATCAAACGATTATGACAAATGTTATTTAGATGTATTGAAAACAAGAAGTCTTCCTATGGAATGCTGGGACAGATAATAAAACCGTTAACGCCTGACTGAATATAGTATACACTCTCACGTGACACATCAGAGTACTAACATTTTTAGTCCAAAAAGAAAGATACCAGGCTTTAGAATACCGGTCGGCCATAAAGCTTTGGTTGAATGGATACAGGTTAAAGCTATAGTAGGGTGGACATGTGAACTGGGCAGGGTTTTGGTTATAGTGTTCAGGTCGAGAAGATATAGGTTAAAAGTAGGTATGGATTGAGGTGGACAGAAAAAACGGGAAAAATCCTTGAAAGGGTTGAAGATTACTGTCCAGGTAAGACATTACAAATTATCTGCGTTTACCTTTACGTGACCTTTCGATTCAGCATGTTATTCTTATCAAACATGTTTTGTTCTCTCTAAAATTAAAAAGCAAACTCGATGAATTTGTCAAATTGAGTTTATTTTGATATCAATAAAACAGAGTATTAACTTTGTCATTTCTGATGTATTTTATAACAATATCTTATTCGTATACAAAAAAGAATTTAATGTTCATCATAAATGACAGTCAATCGCTAAGTGCAATTTAAGATTTAAGAGAGGGATTTAAAGATTTCGTAATCTCGATGATTAACAGATATTCTCTTTCAGAAAAATGTTGCTGTACCAGTTTTTGTCGGTATTAGCAGCTGTACTTGGCTTATGCAGTGTATCCTGTGCAAAGGGTGAGTAACCGTGATATATCATTAAAATGAATCTATATTTGTTTGAAAGAATCCAGAAATCTTTAATTATCAAGTTTAATTGTGATTTACAAGCGACATGTTGCATATTACCATATCTTCGAATAATGAATAGTCTGACGTGACATATTGCATATTACCATCTCTCGTCCAATGAACAGATTGACGTGACATGTTGCATATTACCATCTCTCGTCCAATGAACAGATTGACGTGACATGTTGCATATTACCATCTCTCGTCCAATGAACAGACTGACGTGACATGTTGCATATTACCATCTCTCGTCCAATGAACAGACTGACGTGACATGTTGCATAGTACCATCTCTCGTCCAATGAATAGACTGATGTGACATGTTGCATATTACCATCTCTCGTCCAATGAATAGACTGATGTGACATGTTGCATATTACCATCTCTCGTCCAATGAATAGATTGACGTGACATGTTGCATATTACCATCTCTCGTTCAATGAATAGACTGATGTGATCAAAGATGTTTTCCATGTATCCACCAGTCAGTTAGAAACCTACTAAACTTTCTGTCTATTGTTTTATTTAATTTCTTCCTCTATTGACCCAAAACGAGGTTTACATTGCGAATTCAGAGTGTATGTTCAAAGCTTGAGGCAAGAAGTTTTCTTTTACGAAGTTCAGGTATTTCACTATTCTCTCCCAACAAAGGTAGATCCGTCATATATTCCTACACAACCTCCGTCCTAATTCATGCGTCTCACCAGGGATTGTATAGACTCCTGGTCTTATACGATCCCTGGTCTCACGGTCTAGAAATGCGGAAATGTGATTGGATGCAATCAAAGTTACTCGCCAATCAGCGACATTGTTTCAAAAGTAATCAATAAAAAATTGAAAACTAAACTTTATTCGAATAGGCACTTTGTACTGTTAGTCTTTAACACAACATATGCGCCTTGTTTAGCATCAGCACCTTTGCATACGTCTGTGTGACGACGAATATGCTACCCATGCATGCGGTGATTTCATTGGCTGAAATATTGCAAGGTTGTTAATGTCGTAATATTTCACGGCCAGGGGGAAATGCCGGAAGCTCGCGAAGAGCCTGTTTAAGACCAGAGGTTGTGTAGGAATATATTACCTCTGTGGGGAGAGAATGGTATTACACTTCAAATAAGATTTTTTATTCTCACATATGCTTTTCCTCCGGTATCTAAGAAATTAGAAATGAACTAAGACATAGTTTCAGTCAATACTATAGACCTCCTTGGAGAATCGGTAAGGAAGAGCATTATGAACACAATTAGCACATTGGAAAGTGGAAATCATAAAAGGTATTTCATCAGCTAGTAAGATACCTTGAAATTCGCAACTTTACGTTTCATTTATTCTTTTCTTGATATCTATAGATAATACATTTTGACGGCAAATGAAAGAGGCATTGGATAAGCGTTTACCTTTTGAGAAATTACATCTGCAGTGAAATCAATGAAAAGAACTCGCATGTACTGTTAGGCAGTGATTTAAACTGTCGATATTCAGATATATTATTGTAGGGTTTGGAATTAATGTTACCAATGGCAACGATAAGAGACGATTTATAGACGAAGTTGTTAACAAAGCACTACTTATTTCATGCAACGCCATGGGTCCTTGGGACTTTATAACAATAGCAATAAGAACACGAGGTTGTAAGTGAAAAAGTCAGTAATCACTTCATATATTTCAGATGCCAAAGTTCTGATCCTCGGAGCTGGTGCAGCAGGAATGTCTGCAGCTAAAGCTCTGACAGAACAAAACATGCACGACTTCATCATCCTGGAAGGATCGAACAGGATTGGAGGACGAGTCAAATCAGTCAACTTTGGGGGGAAAACAGTTGAAGCAGGAGCCAATTGGATCGTTGGCAAAACTAATCCATTGTTTCGTATCGCTGAAGAAATCAACCTCCAGGGCAAAGTCTCTGATTTTGATAGTGTCGTCATAAGAAATTCGTCTGGTGCGGATGTTACCGATACGGAAGGTGAAGATGCTTGGGCTAAACTAGAATTAGCTCAAGAAAGATCTCCAGCGATAGAAAAAAGACTTGATGGTGGGAGACGTGATATGTCTCTCAGAGCTTGCTTAACTGGAGCCAGGTTCACACCAAAGACCCCGGTTGAAGAAGCAGTCGAAATATATGACTATGACTTTGAATCTGGGCATATTCCCGGTGTTTCCTCGTGTGTCCTTGGCTATTCAAACTTAGAATTCATTAAAGGCACGTTCTTTGTCCAAGATCAGAGAGGCTTTGAATTCGTGCTGGAGAAGTATTTTGAAGGTGTTCTAAGCCCTGATGATGACCGTCTGATCCTAAATGAGGTTGTCAATCATGTCAAATACATGGGCGCAGGAGTTGAGGTCACTACACGCAACGGGAACATCTACACAGCAGATTATGCAATCATCACTTTCAGTATCGGAGTTATTAAGAGTGGTTCTGTGACATTCAGTCCAATGTTACCAGATTGGAAAAGAGACAGCATCAACCGAGTTCGTCTTGAAAACTACATAGGAATTTTCCTCAAGTTTCCTGATTACATGCCTAGATTTTTGGACGATGAAGAATACATCCTGTACGCAGATGAAAGGAGAGGATTCTATCCTATCTGGCAGAACCTCGAAGCTGATGGCCTCTACCCAGCAGGCACAAATATTTTAGAAATCATCACCTTCGGAGAAGACGCTGACCGAGTGAATGCAATGAGTGAGTCCGAGGTGGTAGCTGAAATGATGGAGATGTTACGACGAGTCTACAAGAACCAGAATATTCCCGACCCAGAGGACGTCTTCATACCCAACTGGAGGAATGATCCTCTGTATTTGGGGTCCTTTGTTAATATGGAGCCAGGTGGTCTTCATCCGGACATTGTACAGGACAGGCTGACTCCAGTTGGAAGATTACACTTTGCTGGAGAAGCTTTTGACAGAGAAATTCCTGGTTACGTGTATGCAGCTTTAAGAAGCGGACATGAAGCTGCTTTAAGAGTCTACAATAGGATACAGTACACTGGTCCTTTCAACAGGCGATTTTCGTTTGGGTAATTGTCATAACAAATTTTAACGAAAAGAACACTGATCAGTTCAACATCCTTTGCATTAAATGGTCGAAATCTTATACTGATGGTAAAATTTCAATTTGAAATTTGAAAACTGATTATATTTTTTTGAATGGCAAATTCCAAAACACTTACTGAATTACTTATAGCAGCCCGTGTGTTATTAAAAAAATGTACATGCATTGCCCGTATTTCCTGTGCTTTCAGAACAACTCTAGGCACGTGTGTATTTAAAAAAAATACTATTGAAGATATATTATTATATGCAGATGTCGGCATGAACGAAAGAGGTTAGATTGTTTTGCTTGCCATGGTTTCATAAACGGGTCAGTTGGTATAGGAAGCTGAAAAGGTGGAAAAGAGTACTTTGCTTTGAAGTTCCCGAATAAGTTATTGTATAGGGTTCGAAAGAAAATATTAACGAACATACATATTTATCACATTTTTCTTATTATCAAAAATGGTTCAAATTATGATTGGTGATCGGAAAAAACAGGTGTTATGATAATATATTAATCTTTTTATTTCATTACAGATAAAATTAGAGTTATATTGCCAATGATTAAGAGACTGTCATTAGTTCAAAATGAATATTTGATCAACATACAAAAGAAATATATTATTAATAGTATTTTTTTAAAAATCAAAAACCTTTTGCAGACTGTATCCTTTCCAGGAAGCAGAGCACAAAACACAGCAAAAGCAGAGATCGGAACTCCATATTCGGTTACCTGGGACAACATCAGAATAGATAACTCGCATGGCAAGAGAAAAAGTTACGAAACATAAGGGGTGGTCAATAAGTTCATATCATGTACAGATGATCAGAGGTAGATAACAGATGTTAATATCCTCCTTTCAACTATCATAAATGTACGTCACTGTGTAAACGAGAGTCAATATTTTTTACTCAATAGTGACGTTATGGTCCATTACTTATGGTAGACAAAAACAAAGTACTGAAAATGCTGTTATAGGCTGTTATGAAATGCCTGTGGGATTTCTAATCCATTTCAGTACAGTTTTTGAACGCATGCTTTTGTTGCAATGAAGCAGGTTTTCTTAGGAAAAATAAAGTGGTCTTACGAAAAGGAAATTGCATTCTACCATATAATAACGTTTAAAATACCTTGAAAAATAATGAAGGAAAATTAAGGGGGAAATCATTTACATTTCTGTATGCATATTCAAGATAATCTGCCATTTAAAAAATATTATGAATTGTTAGCATATCAATTGCATGTGTTTCAATCAATTCAGGAGTACCGTATTATGGTATATAAACTAGGTATCACATTTGCAAATGGACACCTTTTGATTTGAAAATTTTAAATCACTTGTACGTCATAGCAGATACAGGCATTTAAATTTCTGTTCACTTTTGCCCCATTTAACTGGATTAACTATTTCCTTTTAAAATTTATTTTCATAAGATGACCACTGTCTCATTTCAATAAAGTGGATTTGCATCATAATTGTACCTAATATGGACTGCAGCTTTACAACATTCATTTATATGAAGCAACACCAACAAGTTCACAGCAATTCTTACACACGAGGGTTGTCGATAATACTCATGCACTGAGCTTTAAACTGTTTCGAATTGAGTATATCACGTACTTGAGCAATTATTCCATCAAGATTTCAACTTGCAGATACAATTTTTGACGCCCATGTCAATCGCACGAGGTGGTAGGCATATTTTCGAAATACGCAAGCGTTCCATCCTATTAAATGGTAAATAAATAATTTGGACCACTCTAATGGCAAACTTTACCAAAGGCATAATGTTAATACTTACAACAATATCTACAGTCGCCAAACCTTTCTTAAGATTTAGTATTTTCATTTTTTTATATCCTTTTAAAGGAACTTATAAGAATTTATGATTCAATATCTGATCAAATAAAGAACATGTAAGTCAACACTGATAATCGCAGTACAAACATCATGTCTAGCTACTTGCACGATATTTATTGATAATATCGGATATAATTACCGAACATGTTCGGCGTAAGTGGAGCCACGTTCTAATAACTTATTAAGAAATCTTAAAGGGACAGTAACACGTTTTCTGAAAGGTTTATTTCTTCACATTTTCCTAATAAAAATTAGCTTATGCCAGGACTTATGATCTTCAAAAGTTCAAAAAATCTCATTACTCCACAAATCATCGTCTTAGGAAAAATAAGTATCTAGCAAAAATCACTGGCGGCCAATTTTGAAGGAACCCTTTAAAATCATTTGAGGTAGAGAAATGGATTCCCACAGCTTAAGCGACCTTTCGTTCGTTTCAAAACTGCCTCGTTTGGTTAAATAACACTGTCTTGTAATTGGTAACATTTATTTAAATTTCATGGGATAACGCCAATGAAAAATGAAAATGTTTGGTCTCTAACTTCTCGGTTGTGAGAATTCACGACGTTTACTCTTCAAGTAGGTTGACTGTGAGAGACATTCAGGATTCGATATAATAATATATGAAGATAAAATTTTGAAGTGGATGCGTAACGAAGTTGTTTTCCTTCTGTATACACTTAAACGCACTAGTGCACGCCAATATTTCGTAAACACAACGAATGCACAGATACTGAATATCTCTCGATATTACTCACTATACTCACTCAAGTAATCTCCTCGTAATGGTATGGTCAATCTTATAACAATGTTAATACTGTGTTATTAAATCGGTTAATTTGCAACATTGCTTTCATAAAATATGTTTCAAGATTTGTTCTCAGTTCAGAGTTTAGGTAAATTCAATAGTTGCACATAATACTAGTTAAGCCGTTTCCAAGTGTCAATAATATATCCGTTTTGTGCACAGTTAACCTTAGAGTTTGATATGTCCAAGCCGACAGCGGCTGTCTTAACGTTTTCATTGTTGATTGCAGGTAAATTGTAAAGAATGTTTAGCATTTCATTGCATTGATAGAAAGTTTAAGTGAATGCATAAGTCCTCCTCAACCTTAAAATAGCCAATTTAAACCGTAAAAGTGTGCACTAGTGCCTCTAAAAATACCGTTAAAACATATGGCATCGTAAATGATAGGTTCAATAGATACTTAGGATTTGACAAATGGTGAAGGCACAAGTATAGTTCATCATATATTCAATAACTGTTTTACGAAGTATTGGCAATTTACATACATTGTTAACGCTATACCATTAGCAACACAATGTGTAAGTTACCCCGATGATCACTATGTTGTGATACGGTTGGTATTGAACTTATATGAAGACCAATCTTCAGTACACGGGCAAAAGAAACGCTTTTATGTATTTTGCAGATTATATACAAAAGTGAGATTTAAAAAACAAAATTTTTATTTAACAAGAAAATGTGATGATATTATATTCATAAAATATGCAAGAAAACAGCTTCCGTTATCAACGGCACAGTCTCCGATATTGGCCAGGGGGTCAAAGAATACAAGTTCACTGTCATGACTGATCCCGGTGCAGGGGAATCCAAATTTAGTGTATTGAAAACAGTTCACATCGAAAACGTGTATGGCCTCCCTTTGCCACAATACACATATCAACACTCCGAGGCATGTAGAAAATCGAACGTCTGAAGTCATTTCGCTGCCATTCTTCTTGGAGAGCTTTTGCAAGGTGGTCGTCGTAGACGAATGCGATGTACCAAAGCGTCCCAAAGATGTTCGATCGGTGATCGTTCTATCTGAGGTCTGTCCCGTATGACGATAACGTTGAATGTCTTGTGACAGTTGTACGGGGACAGCCAAGCGTTCTTGCAACATGTATGTGGTTGGCATCATTTCAATCACCCCGATTGCTCGCTCGCGTTGTTTTAAAGTCAATCTTGTCATATTTCAAGTGGTTTGTTTTTACAAAGTGGGTGTCTGACAACCAATTCTCATTGGTTTGATACCCGTCGGGCATGTGACTATTTTGTATTGCATGAAAAATGTGAAAACCATAATTTGACAAAATTTGGGGAAAGGAAGCGTTTGATACCACAGTTCAATCTTGGTTGTATTTGGGCAATGTGTTTTCATACGATTTGGTTTGAATCAGAGTTTGATTTGTTTTCGTAATTTCAAATCTAAAGTGTTAGCGTTTCCTTTGCCCATGAGTTTAGATAGATATAAATTCATATCTTACACCTGCTTACGACGCTATAATACTGGATCAAAAACAGTAAAATATACATATTGTTACATTTGCATTAGGAATTTAAAATGACCGCAAACTCGCAAATTTTCATTAGTCGTAGGCAAAAGATTATAACATTGGGGTTCGCCGCCGATTTTTGCTCGCTAGATGGCGTTTGTGTACTATCGGTTATAAGCGGGAAACCGGAAGTCGATTACTTAATAGCGCTACGCTTGTTTGCCGACTTTCAC
The DNA here is from genome assembly GCA_921293015.1 of Phorcus lineatus. Taxonomy (NCBI): domain Eukaryota; kingdom Metazoa; phylum Mollusca; class Gastropoda; order Trochida; family Trochidae; genus Phorcus; species Phorcus lineatus. The sequence continues at coordinate 35,788,025 of OV121088.1, forward strand.
GAAGATACATTTCTAAGTACATTTTCCGTGGAAAATGCCGCAATACTGCTCAGTACCAGGATGTACCAACTCTGGTGGACACCGATACCCTTCTGATTCGGATTTGAGGATGAAGTGGCGAGTTGCCGTTCGATGAGTTGACCCAAGGACGAAGCAATTTTGGCGACCTGGAAAAACCGACGTTGACTGCCGATCCCACTTCACAGCAGATGATTACACGCTGACTTTATTAGGTATGTATAATGTGTTTAATTTAACACTATTTGTTTAATTACGCCAGCATGCGATTCTTTATTAGATTTATTTCAAAATTTCGTTATCTACTTTGATGTAAGACATTCGGATTTTTTACTAGCTGTTTTATATTTAACAAAATGGTCTAGCCGGGCTAACGAATCTAAACCCAATGAAAAAAAGTCGCTCGCCTCAATAATATTTTTTTAGGAGGGTCGAAATGCGTTTTTTATCTTCTTAAATCGTATGTATTATTCTAAATAATTAATTTAATGAGTGTTTGATATTTATGAGATTTGTGCAGGCCTAAAGTGCTCCTGAAATTATATACAAGTCATAACTTTAGAGAGAAAAAAATTATTGATAAAAGTTTGGACTTATGATTTTGTATGTTTTCCATCATGTAATTTTTCTATTGTTGTTATGTTCTGTTATGTTTTTGTTGTTATTCAAGGAGTTCCTTTCTAAAAAGTGGAAAGAAAAACGGGTGCTATGAGTAAGTTACAAACATTAATACAATATGTTTTTTCTCTTTCCTTTGTTTATGAAATTATACTGTTGCTTTTTTGTTTATCATGTTTAGACATTCATCATGAATACAATAAATAATCTAAAACATATTTTATGAATTAACCAATTATCTGTATCTAATGTCTAGGGAAAGATTTTATTTATCACTCATCATCATGTTTCAATGAAATGTGTACATATTTGGCAAAATACTGTTATTAGATTTCAAATGTTGATTTACAATACTGTGACAGCATCGTGACATAGTTATGGTTTTCATGTAATCAGGTATTTGGTGTATTACAAAGTATTACATGTCATTATTCAATGATGTAAAACACAGCATTTTGCAAATAAATAACATACAAAGTAATATGTATATATTACACAATAAATATCCGGTGGACAACAGTTACGAATTATTATATGTAAAAAAATTTCGCTTTAACAGAAAATTGGATCTATTAGAAACTTAGTTGTATCAGCAAGGGAGAGAACTAATAATGTAAGACTTGTATATTGTAGGACTAAGGAGAGCAGAGCCGTTTGAAGTTGAATGCAGTACCTTCCATCTGCAGGCATACAACACAAGGGCCAAGTCGACTGAGGAGAAACCACCAACAAAGGAAGCTAGGGAAGCCATCAATGATGTTCAGATGGAGGTGATAGTGGACTCATCTTCTGATGTTTCTACTCGTGATAGTTTGTGTGACAGTGAGCTTTGTGATGCTATATTTCAGGATGAGCAAGTTCAGTGTAACCTATTAGGTAAATATAGTATTGTCATGTATATCAATAATTCTAAGGCTGTCCATTACTACACTGGTTTTCAAAACTATGAACATTTCATGTACTTTTTCCACTCACTAAGGCCAGCTACTTATGAACTTAACTATCAGTGTTCATCTTTGTCTCCGAAAGATCAGCTGTTTTTAACTTTGATGAAGTTGCGTCAGGCAAAGGATGATGTTGTTGAATGAATAGGATTTGTATGTATACATGTATGTATGTATATTTTTAGATAATGAGTGGGAGAAAGCATGTTGTTATTACCAAAATAGTTTGAATGTTTCCAAAAATTAAATAACTAAGTATTTTATTTGGTTTGGTACACTACATAAGGATGTATTACTAAATCAAATAATCATTTCCGCAAAAAAACACCTTCATTTGTGTACTATTAAAAACTCCAAATTTCAAGAATTACAAAATTGTACTTAAAGACATATTTTTTGTAGAATTTGCATGAAAAACAATGATATTGAAAACTTTTATGAAAATGGAAAACACTGATCCCAATTTTTAGCAATTGATTTAGGTCTCATATCTATATCAATATTTTGATATTTAACTTTTATATATTTGTCTGGGAGATATGAATGGATGTCTGACTCTGTAAAATTGGGAACTAATAAGACACAAATTTATTACATATATTTACAGTAATAATTTCAATTGCCAAAGATGCATGCAGTACTAGCTTTTCTTAACACATACTTGGATTTGTTAAAGAAATCCTGAGATAACTTCTTGATGATTGACCTCTTTGTGCTTATTTGTAACAAATGAGAAGCTGTTTATCTCTTGAGAAGTAATTTACAATAAATTTCTGTGAATATATATTTATTTCACTGTAATTCAAATGACAAGATTGTTTGTTGTTTTATCAATTTATGAGCTTGATCTAGAAGTACATGCCACTTAGTTAATAAACTAATGTAACATTGTTTTGTTTTGGTTCACACTTTCTGCAAAAGTACAAGATCTTGTACTTTTAAAATTTGAGATTCAGCAACTGGGTGAATCCTGATGAGGGTCAGCTTACATCGAGTGGCTCAGGAAGATTGATGACCATGCCATGGAAGTCATCGTTTCTGTCATAAGCCTTTAATCTGCAATACAAATGTTGGTGTTGAATATTTTATTGAGGATACCACTTGTGACATTACACTCACATATTATTGGAAAATTGAGTATTACATATACATATATTTTGCCGAAATACAATTAACAGGTGTTGAATTGATTTATAAAACTATCATTCAGTTAATCATAGAAGAGAATGTGAGGAAAACATTCCTCTAGTAACACAGGCCTTTATAAATAGAATATTATCTAAGTATTAAATACTTGCTCATCAATCTGAATAAATCTATATCAACTGGTTTACACTCAATTGCGTAAACGTCATATAGGCCAGTGCGAAATATCTCTAATTACCAAATAATAAAAAAGTAGGCCTAAATATGAATGATTGAATCAATTTTAAAAAACAAAAGATTTATTTATTGAATAATTTGAATTTATTTTTTTCAACAATAATTCATCTCACTAAATTGTCTCAAATTATATATGATAAATAGTTATAAAAATAGCATAATGCTACAATGGAAATTGCAATCACTAACAACAGTATTAATGAAAACTTGTAATGATTTCGATCACTGATTATAGCCTAGTCCAGTCGTGACAGTAATGGGCATCATGATTGGTGGAAAACAAACTACCGACCAATCAGCACGCTTAATGGATCCGCTAAGCTCCTAACACCAGCATACATTGATACAGTGTGCCGAGTTATCGATAAAAAATTGTTTATAAACTCATGAAGTTATAATTTTTTACTATGATATTTAATCCCCAGTTATTATCGACTTTTGAAAATAAACTTTCACTGTTCTGTTTTACGTTTCATATATACATTCCTTGTGAAAACAAATCCCATCTGCGTGTTCACCATCAAATACCCTAACGACTGACCTCTAGGCCTAGATGGCACATTTTTTTTTTTCAATGTTTGATGGTGAAAATATTTGATGAAAATTTAAAAAAGAATTGTCTATTTTCAATTGTATGAAGGAACTCACAAATACAAATGCTATATTTACTGAAATGCATTGATTATGTCATCGACTTTCAAAACAGGTTACATCCCTATATTGCAGTCTAGATACCTAGTCAGCGAAAGTTACTATTTAGGCATATTGTATTGTTTTACTTATACTAAAACAAATATACCTTTCAATGAGATCACTTTTTCTACCAGTAGTTGCTGCTTGTCTCCTTATCAACTCTTGCTTCAATTTCTGCACTGTGAATTCTTCGTGAGATGCTGCCATATCGCGTCAGTAGTAACCGAGCTAGGTTTCCGCTCTCGATTCGACTTCGTTTTCACGGAAAAGTTGGCGCAGCGCGTAAAGCAAAACGCACCAGTACGAGCTTCGCGCGACATTAACTGATAGTACACCCGCGCCCCCAAGCGGATTAGTGTGACGGCGAACCCCATTAACGTTCGGCTTTCTAGGGCTCAGAGTCATTCCCGTGTAATTGTCAAAACACAGATTCAAATTCGTTTATATAATTCTGGGCTTTATTAATGAGACCCTTATCAATCATGTATCCATAGAAACCAAACAAACAGCTGACATGGTCAGAAGATAGCACCATTATAGCTGCTTTTAAATACTTATGATATTAGCCTCTTAAAGTCAAAGTCTTGAAAAATGTTTCTTAGAATCGACCTTAATGTATTTCTCCATCCCAATGATGAATTTTATCGGTAACATGCCGAAAACATATAATCCAGCCATGGGTCACTACAAATCTCTTTCAATTTAACACTTTTTACCCAAAAAATACAAAATTTTACATATTTTCAAAAGTACTAATCTTTACACATCTTTATCAAATTAAAATACTTTACACCAAATGTTATGAAGATCAGACTATTTGTATTCACGTTTTGAGCCCAGCAGAACTTTCAGCAGTTCCTAGCAGAGTCACACCTTTTTGACAAAAAACGCAGAATTTTATCAAAATATTTTCAAAAATTGTTAATCATGCTACAATTTCAGACAACATTTCTCATTATAATTTTTTTTTTATCAAAATCAGAATAATTGTTTAGAAGTAGTGAATAGGACAGGACTTCTTAACATTTTTTCCCCTGAATTTGTCACTTTAACCCCCAAAACCAGGGTTTTATTAAAATATTTTAAAGTTTGTAAATCATGACACATTACAGCTGATGAACAAAGGTTTGTTACCTTACTTGCAAACTTGGTGCAATTATCAAGTAAATAGGTGTTCACTTGAGATTGGCTCATTCAATCATTTTTCTGCCAAAAGTTATTATTTTTTGATGAAATGAATACTTTGGTCCAAAATTTAAATTTCTATAAATTTCTACCAATTAAAACTATTTTGTCGACATGTTGCCGGAAATGTGTTTTATAAAAAGTTCATTGAAGACCTATGAAAATATGATTTTTTTAGTTTAATAGTTTATTTTATTTCATAGATTGATATTTAAAAATCCTCGGAGCTAAGTCTGTTGCTTTCTCGTACTCTATTGATTATTAAGGTAATTGATATGTCCAAGCCGGAGGTGTATTTCTATAAACGGCGTTTACGATGAATAATAAGGTAAACGGAGCCGCTTTTAACGAGGAACGTGCGAGTTTAACAACACCACCATTTAGTTGACTGCTAACACAGTTTTGGTCACCATGTTACGTTCTCTTTCATACGTATAGTTCTTTAAGTCTAAAAGTTGGGAGTACTCACAGATTTTGCAGCACAACTAAGTCTGCAAAAATATGTTATGGCTCACTGACAAAGCCTGACTTCATTTGGAGACCAGAACTGCACCTTTAGCAAGTTATCAATATCGTTTCAGTGGCAGGTGTAATTAATTACATCGCAACACTTCTTAATTGTGCTCTATGCACATGGAAAGATAAATGATGGAAAACCTAACCTCAAGTACTACCGTCTCTGAGCAAAGCTGGTACGGATATCCGATACTCTGGGCCGTTTTAGTTTTGATCATATTTTCAATCGTTTCGGACATTCTTACGATTTTCATCATCACGAGAACCCGGACTCTGAAGTCCTACACGGGGGACTTATTGATAAGCCAAGTCTCCTCCTGTATCCCCCGCCAGCTCCTCTCCCTGATCCTCATATGCTCCTACCACAGGGTCGATGAAGATAAGACCCTTCAAGAAGCACGGTACAGACTCAGACTCTTCCTCACAGGCTTCCAAGGCATCACCTCTCACACCCTGGCCGCCATTTCTCTCAACCTCTACTTCGCTATCTGCCACAGCGTGCTGTACAGGGCCCGGATGTCGAGAGTCTACGTGTTGGTGTTTATCCCACTCTGCTGGATCATTAACCTCTCTGTCGGACTTTGCTCCATAGCTTCTCAAGACCCTCTGTTCGTGTCTTTATCAATTAACCAAGCTCCTTCTTATGAGGGTTCTGCCTTTTGGGTCTGGTTGTTCATCGTTTTATTCATTTACATAATTCCTGCCGTCGTCACCGCATTCACCTTCATCAGGATCTGGTCTCACTCCCGAAAGGTTCGTCCTCTGTCATGTATAAATGTTGAGTTCCGGGACAAGTATCTTCTCGCCAAGGTGACGGTGGGACTGGCCATCTGCTACATCAGTCTCTGGTCCATGTTGCACCTCTTTCAGGCCTTAGAGAACAAGTACGAATCTGAGGACACCGGGAAGACGACTTTCAGGCAGCTCGCTGTTATCCCATATTTTCTTAATCTTCTTTACGATGCGTTCAAACTCGGCGTGTACCTACTCACATACAAACCTATTCGATTAACAGTCATCGAACTTTGTCGGAAGAAGAGAAGAGAGTTACGAAGGATTACAACTGTTGAAGTTCCCCAAAATCAGACACAAATGTAAGAGGCAAACGGTCATTTTAATGATTTGCTTTCGCATTGTTTTCCGTTGTGTGTATTGCAAAGTGTTGACATCATCTTATACTTCAAAACTTTTCATCCCAGGGTCATGGTGTGAAGCTTTCATTTGTTTTCACCATCAGGTTCTTGTATGATTTGTGTCGTGATTCCCCACAAATGTACAAAGACACTGAAAGAGCTACGTCTGAATGTTACCTCTTCTTTTGAACCTGGTAAGTTTATTTGTAGATAGACTCAGAGATTCATTACGCCAAGGTTGCGATAAAGCTTCATTAACTTAATAAGATTTTATCCATTTTGAGAGTAAAAGCTGGTTAAATTGTTTGATTTTGCTATTTTTGTATTTTTCAAACTTTCATATAGTTGTTCGATGCAAAGTTCGTTTCTATTTCATCAAGAAGAAATTGCACCAAGCAGCTACTCTGCAACATTTACAATTGCAGCAACATTTGCCGTTGTGAATAATTAAACAAATACATGTACATGTATTGATTTGCCGTTTCAGTATGTTTGGTTTTTCTTTACGTATCCTTAAATGAGTAATAAAATTACTGTTCGCTTTGTATCTGTCAATATCTTCAATATGTAAAATGAATAGAATAGGTGATAAGAAGGATCCTTGGAGAACTCCAGTCATAGAGTTAAATACTTCGGTCACCGTTTGTTAACTACATCGAACTGCAGATTCCACTTTTCCGAACATACGAAATAGTGTGTTTAATTGACCATGGCGGCCATTATTCAGAGGAACAAGAAGCTTGTGTCCTTCCACAGTATCGAAAACTTTCTTAAAGTGACAAAGTATTTTTTATCAAAACATTTCTGGATTAGTTAAGAGCCAAAATACCATTTGCCCTGCGTTCAGACCACTTCCAAAAACTTGCACATTTATCAATGGCTAAATGATGATATTTTCTTGTTTTCATAGAGTATCGAAAAACGGCCATATTTGTATTAATGTCGGAATTCTGCGCCACAAGTACATGAATATAAGTTAACCAAAACTACCAAACCATATTGTCTTTGTGTCTGCTGTAAATTAGGTTCCAAAATTACGTTTGAGCCATTGGGGAGTGCCAATGTTCTGTTTGCGAAAAAAAATCACGACTTTTACATGTTTATAGTCATTATCCTGAACTGAGAAGCAGGGTACCTTTCAGAAACTTCTTGATAAAATAACATCATTTATTAAATTCGATATATTTGACTCAAATAACATACTCTGTGCCCTTTTGAAATCGGCAAATATACTGTAAAACCTGCCACATTTCTTTCTTATATATCTATGTATATTAGAATATAAAGTGTGCTATATAATGTTCTATAAATCCTGTATGTGACTCTGATTACACTTTTTTTTAGTCGAAATCCACATTTTAATTCGTGACTCTGCAATATACATAAATACTTTACTTAGAATATCGAGAAAAGAAATACCCCTATACATGTAGTTATTTGGGTCATACTTTCATTCTTAACAGAGTTACGATAAAACCCATGCTTCACGGCCCTGGATAAAATTTCAGTGTTCCAGATTTAAGTGAAGAAACCTTTATTAAATGGCAATAATATTGAACATGAATCTTTAAGAGCGTCCACTGGAATGCTATCAACTCCAGAGGTTTTGCCTTTTATAAGATGTTTGGTAGAATTGATATTTTCTTACAATTTCTACACTGATCACAATTAACAACATCATGTCTTTCTAGATATTCTATAACATCTTTGTCAAATTGTGAGTTAACGTTCGGTATATGGTTTCAACAATCAAACCATGTTTAGGCTGTTATGTTTGCGGGATCGAAGTGAGTCAGCATGTTGTTCGATTGTTTTCCAGAATTCTGTACACGTTACTTTTAGCTGCATTCGCACTTTCCATTGCTTAATACTTTTCATAGGCTGCTTTCTGAAAGTTTGCGTAATTTCTCAAAGCATGTTTTCGTTTCTAGATATAGTGTGCAGTTCGAGTGTCATATGTATTTTTAAATGTACTTAGGAGAATGTATTTTGTACGTTATAATGTCTCACATTTTATGTCAAACCATTTTTTCTCCTTTTGATTTCTGTTGCTATGCGCCGTGTTTTGATAGGTGTATTGGAGAGGGCAAAGCAATGGTTGATAACTTCTAGAAAGCATGTAAAAGTTGAATTTATATTGCGGTATAAACGACAAATTTTGTTATTTGTCAAGAGCATGTTTCATAATATCGGGGAACCTACCAGTGTATTCACGGGTGTATGTGCTGTGCGCGAGACTGTGTATATACATAGTTTACGTACATCTGGCTGGTCACGTGACGTTATCAAAGGGGCAGTTTTATTTTTTGTAAATAGTATTTTGAAAATAAAGTTTTGTAGATATCAGTTGACACCTGTGACGATGTTCGAGCGTGCCTCCCTTTGCATGCCTCTAATCTAATTTATTTTTATGAAATATCATTATATATTGTATATTTTGAAAGTACATGTTATCTTCTTTCAATTCATGTATCCATTTTCATCATTCATGTTATGTTATGTAGATATCATAGTCTATCTACACGTACATGTAACTATCTAAACTGAATACCAAAAGAAACTTTGCACATTTAAAAACAAAGTTGTTACAAATTAGTTGGACAGGTTAAAAAACAAATAGGTATGAACACATCGCCCAAACGCAAGCTTCTTTGACCTCCAATTTCTACCGGCAATATGCCCGTGTTTCTTTGAAAACGCGAAAATGTCAAAATCACGTGACGTCGTTACTGGGAGAAATGCACGTGCCACAAGAGTATAAAAACTGCACAGTAGCAATCTCAAACAACCACAATGGAAAAAGAACACTGAAAAATGCCACGACTTACAGAAGGACAGCGTCAGCGAGCACTGGGAATGCTTGATATGGGGGCCACGCACGTTCACGTTGCAAGAACCTTTGGCTGTTCCCGCGTTACAGTTGGAAATTTGGTACAGCGGTTCAGACAGACTGGACGTACATCGGACAGGCCCAGAACCGGACGACCACGGGTCACCACGCCACGGGAAGACCGTTATCTCCGAACGCTGCACCTGCGAAACCGCTTCCTGACGGTGACGTCATCAGCACGGAATGCTTTGGGTCGTCGGGTGAGCCCACAGACAGTGTCCAAAGACTACAAACAGGAGGTATCCGGGCCTTCCGACCGTTCAGAGGACAGTTATTGACTCCTGAAAATCGACGCAGATGACTACGATGGGCAAATACAGTGCGAAGGTGGCAACGTCGGCAGTGGCAACGCGTTGTGTTTTCCGACGAAAGTCGGTTCTGTTTGTTTCGAGTTGACGGCAGACAGCGTGTTTACCGTCGCAGAGGTGAAAGGACTGCTGCTTGCTGCGTTAGAGAAGTCGTTCCCTACGGTGGTGGTAGCGTTATGGTGTGGGGAGGCATTTGTGGGAACCAGAAGACGCCACTCATCGTCATTAATGGGAATCTCAACGCGCAACGTTACAGAGATGAAATCCTTCGTCCAGTGGTGCTGCCCTACCTCCAACAACAGCCCCAGGGTGTTCTGTTCCAACACGACAACGCCAGGCCCCACACAGCTCGTATCGTACATGACTTTTTGGCCGCCAACAACGTCAATGTCTTGCCGTGGCCAGCGTGTTCTCCAGACTTATCACCCATTGAACACCTCTGGGACCGCTTGAACAGGCAAGTTCGAGCCCGACAACACGTTCCCGCCAACAGACAAGAATTGATTCATGCTCTGCAAGAAGAATGGAACCACCTGCCACCTGATCCCATCCGACGTTTGACGTCTTCAGTACGACGTCGAATCATGGCCTGTATTGCTGCACAGGGTGGTCACATTCGATATTACATTTTAAAATGACATTTTTAGTGATTTTGAACACTCTCCTGATGTTAATGAACTGCATTGAAACTCTGAACAATGGGATTTTCGACCCCCACCACCTTTGTTTGTATGGTGTAATTCCATTTACCGCACAGCGTTCATTTGAAGTTTTCCAATCCACTGTTGACATGTTGATGCATTAAATATACTCTACATCAAAGCGTTGTTATTTTCAGTTTTTTAATTACAATCATGTCAATCTGATGCAAAGTTTCTTTTGGTATTCAGTTTATATAAGCGAGTATGTAAAGTTTACCTCATCATTTTCAAAGCAAAGCTCCGGACCAGTGCGACCTTTTAAATCCCCAATTATAGTGAATGACGCTTTAGGAAAGTCTACATTGTACATAACTTTGGGTAAAACATGGCCTCGACAACTCTCCTAGCTCTCCGAGTCTGTCCGGGGTTGCGATATTCTAGGGAAGTCTAGGGAGTTTTTTTGGGTTTTTTTAATGATCGTTTTTCTACGAAAACGCTTGAAAAATGTATAGATTTATCTGTCCTTCAGAATACTTCATACAGTCATAACTCAATCTGTTCTTATACAATGTAGCTGATTCGGTCTTAAATGGATATTGATAAATAATAGAAAAAATAATGTCCCGACTGAGGAGCCATTTATCGAAACAAGTACCGGTCGTAGACAATATTTGAAATGTGGCAATATACAAAGCATATGCATTGTGATAAGCAAAACTCAGGTGACCACACAGGTCGAACATCAATGGGCTCGCTTCATCAACGGATTGGTAGCCCGAGTTCTGTCAGCTAATCTAAAGTTTAAATGCTAATTCTATATTTTACACCGAGGTTTTATTACTCGCCCGTGTAAGATATTGCAGTGTAATATTTATACGGCGATATTAAACTAGTGTAATACCGCTGCACGTCATTCTCTCCCAACAGAGGTAGCTCCGTCATAAATTCCTATACTACGAATTTATGACGGAGCTACCTCTGTTGGGAGAGAATGGCTGCACGTATGACATCATTATATTGTGTGGTTCTAAAGTCACAATGTTGGCACCGCTGTCACAATGGCGGCCAAGTCGCAGAAATGTTTCATTCTGTACACTTTCGGCAATCATGCTTGATTACTGAGGTCAATAATCAGAATACTAAACTTCCTTCAATTTAATACTATTTTACACATTTTACAAGAGCCACTCCGTGATTTTCATAACATATTATTTCCCTTTGATACGAACCTAACTGTCATATGTGGTGATATAAAATCAAAACATCTTAATTTTTTATGTCCAAAAGACATATATATGACAAATATTGGTTTTCCATGAAAATATAAAGACATCCTTATATATGCACAGAGGTGTGAATATCACGTCCAATATACATGGATACTAGTTATATAACCTAACAAACACTATCAACTCCTAACTGCCCAACTGGCTAGTTTAGATAAGTCTCCAAAATTACGTTTGACTGTTTGACGCGCGCCACTGTCCGGTTTTCGATCATAATTGCGACGTTCTACCTTCATATTGTCACTGTAAAAAAACCAATAAGCTTTAAAATGTGTCTTTTTGGTAACAGTCGATACTTCGCGATAAATTGACACCATTTATTAAGTTTGGCATATATGACTCCAACAACTCACGGAGTGGCTCTTTAAACTCGTTAATGATTTGGCATCAAACTCGCTTTCGTTCATGTTATACTGTATCGTTAACTCCTTTAATAAATCTGATATTAAATGGAAGGTCGTTTAGTATCCTTTATTTATTGGAGGAGTAACAGCTTTAATTCTGTTTGTCAAATCATTGCAGATGCTCACTTATCTCTAGCGAATTGCACTAACAATTACAATAAATTCAACATCACATTCTCTCTGTGTTTAAATTTAAACTTTAAGGGTGTAGGACCAATACACCCATTTCATTTACTACATGGATTTGTTCTCAAAAAGTCAACATTGATACATTATAATAGGACTAACTAAAAATAAATGGAACGTGTACTTATTATTGAAATGAAATTGTAATTTGCTTTTACTTGGTTATACTAATTTTAATTACATCCTGTTGTCGCTTAAAGTGTACTGAGTAGTATAGTACTTTGTGACATCACCGTTTAGAATGACCAGCAGCTGGAAACTTGAGCTGAGTTCCTGGTTAATTTGCAAACGGAGAAAGAGTGGGGTGTTTTCCTCCAACGCTATCATTAAAATCAGACACATGGATTGATAGTTAGTGCTACATGTACGCAGACCTATATAAAAAATCCACTTAGATATATTTGTAATATCACACATAAACATAGACAAAAATAAAGAATTCGACGACTGTACCGTAAAAACGGAACTATCTATAACTGAAGGGCTTGTTGAATTATCCGGTTTCGATAATAAAACCATGACAACCACAATGCAGTTTGGTGAGATCTTGCCTCGGTTGTCTCTTATTTTAAGTCTCTCAGGAGAAATCAGTTGATAATTTTGCTTGAAAAAACTCATTGAAACCAGATCGAAACTTGTCGTTCGTTCGTTTCAGAAGTGTGATGAGATTGGTCCTTTAACAGTATGTAACAGTAACTTCAAGTCACGTTTTGATACCTTCTTATCACTCTACATTTAAATGGAGGTAACTAAGTCTGAATACGGTTTTTGTAATTGTTACATTGTATTAAGAACAACCTGACGCTCGTGATCCGTGAGATCTGATTTTAAGAAGGCTGATTCTACCTTGTTCGTTCATAATGAGTTCCTAACTCCTAGATATGATAATTAAACGCAATTAACATATGTGAAATCGGACCAGCGTGTACCACAGAATAATCATTATTTCTTCATAAACCTTATTAACTCATGTTGACGAAGACTTAGATCAATAAACGCTCTCACAAACAAGCGATATTTACCCCCACCTTGTCTTGAAGGGGCAGTAGCACGTGTTTTGAAATATTCAAATATTAAAATATTCCAAAGAAAATATCACTTCATGCCAAATGTGTAATCTCCTGATGGTAGAATTTTTTTTCACATCCAAAAATAGGTAGTTGTAGTATAAAGCAATACCAGGTTTTTGCGTGAGCACAATTTAATCATTGGATACGTTTGTTCAAAAACTGCATCTTGGATATATATAAAACATTGTCTTGCAATGGAAACATTTATTTCTGTTGTCCTGAGATCACTTTATTTATCCACATGAACGCACTACTGTCACTTTAAGAAATTTAGTTGTTTCTGTTACGTTGATGTTTTCTCGCTCATTGCATCATTGTAACTGAAACTAAAATATATAAAGTGATTAGTCGCTTAGATGTTTTCTCATGATTCCACAATTACTATCAATCATTGGCTTATTTTATCATTTTGTAGTTTTATTCATATGTTTATAAGACACATTGTTGTGTCAAGGAGACGTTAATGAAAGCAGAAATGAGGTTATATTTAGGGTAGAGGGTAGAATTATTTATTAATCAAATTTATTAAAAGTGCAGTTCAAACTATAAGAAAGGCATACGAAAGGAGACAGCGGAAGATATGAGTGATCAGACGGTTGTAGTTAACTAAATATATCATGAATGCACACAATAAGACTGCATTAGGGAGGAAGTTATGAAATTTACATACCACAAACAAGTTTGAAGTGTTAAGTGTATTTGTATGCAATTTTGTTACAGATAAAGTACGCTGAATATCTTTCATAACATCCTATTTTGCTCACTGTACGTATCGAAGTACCATATTTACTTACTAAAGTTAGAATAGACTCACGTAATTTTATATTCAGCCCAAAACACGACATTCATTTTCCGTCTTTAATAATTGAGCAAATGCCTAAGATAATGTTCAGAATCCTAACAATCTAAGTCACGGACACTTTACATTTACTACATATCTATTCAACACTACATAGCCATTAGTTTTCCTTTTCTTTTTCCACTTAAAAAAAGTAACGTTTGACTAATTGGCTCGCGTCACTCGGAGTACACTGTCAAACTGTCTGTCACAAATCACGACTTGAACAATTATATTTCAAATATACTGGAGCAAAAATGATTGTAGTTGTATAATATAATATAGTATGAATAGAGAATACTAAACGACATCCCGTTTATGAAACATTTTTATGAAACGAGTGAATGGTTTGGTATTTAACGAGCGAAAGCGATTAAAATCGCCGAGATTACCATTGTTGTCGCGCCGCTTATAATTACATGTGACGTCATGATTAAAGATTGTAACGTCATGTGACGTAAATAAGCACGCGATGTTATGACACGATATAATGAACATATAATTGATTTTGCACAATAATATTAACGATCCCAACTCAGGTATTCTTATCTTGTAAGTTATAAAAATATGTAAATAATCAGACTATAAAGTTTAGTCAGGACCGGACAGGCAATGCAACGTTATATTAATGGCACTAGTGCACGCTTTTACGGTTTAAATTGGCTAGTTTAAGGTTTAAGAGTACTTATGCATTCACTTAAGCTTTCTATTGATGCAATGAAATGCTTAAAAGAATTTACAATTGACCTGCAATCAACAATGAAAAGATTTACACAGCCGCTGTCGGCTTGGACATATAAAAAATCTATGGTTAGCTGTGCACAAAACGGATAAATTATAGACTTACGAGGTAGATTACTTGAGTGAGGATCTTGAATAATATCGAGAGATATGCAGTATCTGTGCATTCGTTGTGTTTACGAAATATTAGTGTGCACTAGTGCGTTTAAATAAACGTAGATATAATTCGAAAGATGGGTTAATCACTCTCTACATTTAGGTGACCCTCCCAAACCTCTTGTAAATTTTGATGACCCTCCCCTGGTTTTCATATTTGCACAAGTATTTTTCATGACAGAAGCGTAGGTTCATGATAGTAAAAAATTGAAATTGCCCGCTCTGTGACTCACCAACAATTATAGCTGATCAATTTCATTATCTGATTCGATGTTCAGCTTTTGCTAATATAAGAAAAACTTACATACCTGATTCTTTTTGTGTTTTCTCGAACATTCATAAAATGAAAATGCAGTTGTGTTCCTAAAGACTCTCAGTGTTAAAAAATTTGTCCAGTGTCCGAATTTATTGCAATTACAAACATGTCTATATATCGTTTTCACAAACGTCATGATGAAAAATGTTCAACAATATGATTTTAAAGAGATAACTCTTAGAAATTTATAAACATGAAGTTGACTTTTCTCACTCGGAAAATCAAAATTTTTATGGGAGTTTTTGATTATAAAGTTCATTGTGGAGAGACGCATTTGAGAAACTCCAACAGACTGATTTTTCGTTTCTCGAGCTTTATTGATTATCAGTGAAAATTGATATGTTCCAGCCGCCTCGTGGTCCTTATACGGCACTAATTGTGCCCACAGGGTAATTAAATGATATGTCAAATGAGGATAGTCTTTCCCTCGTGTGGTTTATGTCACATCCCCATATAACCGAACCCTGAAAGAATTGGAGTTCTAAGACTGCCGGTAACATCTAAGCCAATTAGGCAAGAATTCTTTAGAGGCTGACTGACAATGAGAGAATTCTATTGGGAGCAGAACTGCAGCATAACCATATTGTCAACATCATCTCAGAAATGAACTTAATGAAAGCTGGGAATACTTACACCGCTAGACTTTTCAACTGAACATAGGAATTTACGGAACCTTTCGGTGTGCTCTGTTTAAGGAAATAGATATGAACAACTCCACCCCAGGAACTGCCGTCCCGGAGCAAAGCTTGTATAGTTATCCAATGACCTGGGCAATTTTATCATTTATATTTTTGTCAATCGTTTCGGACATTCTGACATTATTCATTATCAAGAAAACCCGGACTCTGAAGTCCTACACAGGGGACTTGTTAATAAGCCAAGTCTCCTCCTGTATCCCCCGTCAGCTCCTCTCCTTGATCCTCATGTTCACCTCAAGAGTCAAGGACGATGGGACCCTCCATACAGTTCACTACACAATCAGACTACTCATCATCGGCTTTCAAGGCATCACCTCTCACACCCTGGCCGCCATTTCTCTCAACCTCTACTTCGCTATCTGCCAAAGCACGCTGTACAGGGCCCGGATGTCGAGAGTCTACGTGTTGGTGTTCATCCCAATATGCTGGATCATTAACCTCTCTGTCGGACTTTGCTTCGTAGCTTCTAAAGACCCTCTGTTCATGTCTTCAAGGATTATCCATCCTCTATCTTATGAAGGTTCTGCCTTCTGGGCCTGGCTGTTCATCGCCTTCTTTATTTACATCATCCCAGCCGTCGTCACCGTATTCACATTCATCATGATCTGGTCTCACTCCCGGAAGGTTCGTCCTCTGTCATGTGTAAATGTTGAGTTCCGAGACAAGTATCTTCTTGCCAAGGTGGTGGTTGGACTGGCCATCTGCTACATCAGTCTCTGGTCCCTTATGCATATCTTTCGTGCCATGCAGTACAAGTTCGAATCCGAGGAGAGCGTGAAAACGACCTTCAGTCAGCTCGCTGTTATCCCTTATTTTCTCACTCTTCTTTACGATGCGTTCAAACTCGGCGTTTTCTTACTCATATATCAACCTATTCGACTGACAGTCATCGAGCTTTGTAGGAGGAAGAGAGGTGAATCACCTAGGAGTACAAATGTACAAGTGCTCCCAAGACAGGATACGTTAACTTCATAATATGCCTGAGGTCAGTTTTAGAAGAAGGAATTATCAAAGGAAAACAATTATTAGTTTTTGGTCATCCTAATCAATTTTTAAAAAGTTTTAACAGACTAAGCATGTTCGATTAAGCTACATGAATCCACCACCCTCACCCCTTCACAGAAAATTGTCACCATGATCAAGCCAACAGACGGTTGGAAGAGAGTACTTCAGCTTCCATTGCATGAATTCTTGAATGGTGGCAGGATTCCAATGATGAATCTTTGTTTCATCGCCTATCCAGACGGGCATGAAAGTTTGCGGGTACAGAATTGTAGATATCCAATAGCTTACGATAGCTAAACTACCTGGTATCGATCTTCATGGAATATGGTGCAAACACTTCAATGAGAAATGCCACAGTGTGAAGATATCTCGTCCACCTTTATTCTATGATCGGACATGACCAAGCCCTGGACCGGTGCATCCATATCATCTGTAATGAACTCATAACCGTGGGTCATCGTCCAAGGATATGGGACCCCGCTTAAAACTCAGCTGCTATCTTGCAGCAGAAGAATATTGAGGTACTTCTTTCCCATACACATTGGTCACATATTTATGTAATTCGGTTGATCATTGAACTCACCGCTTCTTTCATGAAAACCGTTTTAGAATTGCCATGACTATAGGAGGGTACCAGTGTTCAACAGGGTGTAAATGTTGTAAGAGAGTTTACGTCTGTATTCTCAATAATGACATCAACGATGATGTCTTCAGGGGTCTACCAATAGTCCCTTCTATGAACTTATTGACTTCCCCTCGAAATCAAAGTGTGTTCATTAATGTTAGCATGATTTATGTTTTAGTTAGACACACACTAGACTATACTAAATCAAAAGTGCCATGACGTCAGACTGTAATGAATAAGTAGATAATAATGTAATTTAATGACGTCAAAATGAATTCGCTTGAACTTAAAAACTTTCTTGCTGTTGCTCGGATTTGTGTCCATATTTTTATTTCATTTTGTCTGTGATTTGAATGTTACATGAACGTATCGATTACGGTTCATTGCATCTCTTTGTTTGAAATATCTCAAACAACTGTGTGTATTCAAACTGAAAAAGAAATCTTTTTCGAAAGAAACAGCTTTAAATAAAAGTAAAAACAAAATTTTAAGGTAATGTATATTTTAAGCATTAAATGTTATAAGTGTAAGGAACTTGTTGTTTAAATTTTATTTACATAGCTCGATGGTCATGCATACATGTGTTGTGTGTTGTTTCTATCGCAACACCCTCATTGTGCTGCGCACTCGCGTACATCATCTTCACACCAGGTTCTGTCGTTATGAATTAACGATGTTAAAGGGGCACAGAGTATGTTGTTGTGGTAAATATTTTTGTACTAACTTTATAAATGGTGTCATAGTATCAAGAACTATTTTTTAACAAAATCACTATAAATCAATACTTTTCATTTTAGAATAATGACAAGAAACTGGTTCGAGTCGATATTTGTGATCGAAAACCGGACATTTGCGTTACTGAAATGTTTAGTTGGAATATTTTATCTGGATGAAATGTTGAATTTGCAAAGAAATAAATTTCATTAAATGTTGCCTCTGGTGAAATATTAACTCCGATGAAATACTTTTTATGAGATTTGGGTGAAACGTTAAATTTTAAAAGAAATGATTTTTATTAAACGTTACCTCTGTTGAAATGCTGACTCTGATGAAATACCTTTAGTGAAATGTTGACTTTGGTAGAGTGTTACTTAAGTGAAGTTTTGATTTTGGTGAAATTTTACTTTGTGAAATGTTACCTTAGCGAAATGTTTTCTTTGCTTAAATGTTACCTTTGCTTAAATGTTACCTTAGCGGAATGTTTACTTTCCTTAAATGTTACCTTAGCGGAATGTTTACTTTTCTTAAATGTTACCTTAGCGAAATGTTTTCTTTGCTTAAATGTTACCTTTGCTTAAATGTTACCCTAGCGGAATGTTGACTTTGGTAGAGAGTTATTCAAATGATATATTGATTTTGATGAAACGTTACTTAAGTGAAATGTTGACTTTGGTGATGTCTTAGTTAAGTGAAATGTTCACTTAAGTGAAATGTTGATTTGGTAAAATGATAGTTACGTGTAGTGAAATGATGACTTTGGTGCAGTGATACTTACGTGAAATGTTGATTTGGTAAAATATTACTTGGTGAAATGTTACTTAAGTGATATGTTGACTTTGTTGAAATGTTACTTAAGTGATATGTTGACGGTGGTGAAATGTTAGTTAAATGAAATGTTGACGTTTTTGAAGTGTTGGTTAAGTGAAATGTTGATTTGGTAAAATATTACTGGTGAAATGATACTTAAGTTATATGTTGACTTTGGTGAAATGTTACTTATGTGAATTGTTGACTTTGGTGAAATGTTACTTATGTGAATTGTTGACTTTCGTGAAATGTTAACTTCACTTAAATGTTACCTGAGTGAAATGTTGATTTGGCATAATGTTACTTAAGGGAAATGTTAACTTTGGTAAAATATTACTTGGTGAAATTATACTTAAGTGATATGTTGACTTTGGCGAAATGTTAATTTTAGTTAGTGTTTCTAAAATGAATTGTTGACTCGGGTGAAGTGTTAGTTAAGTGAAATTTTGACGTTGGTCTGACGCTAAAGAAATCGACAAACCCTTTTAAATCGTATACCGAATAAAACATTGCACTGAATAAGTGTTGATATAACTTGCAATCAGCTTTGGTGTAATTTTGTAATAGTCGAAAAGATGACAATCGATTTATCTATACCACTCATACCATTTCTGTCTGGCGGATCATTTAGATAAGAGGTAGCCTGATTTTTAAAAGATTATTCTGAAACATTTCCCCAATAAGCATTAGTTTATGCATCATGTATTACCTTAAGAAGGTCGAATACCTCATGTCTCAATCCGATTACCCATAATCTGAGAGAAAATAATCAATTAACAATCAAAAACCACTCGATACCATTTTTGTGTGAACACCTTTAGATAATTTTGGGTAGGGAATTGGATTAGATTTGCTTAACCGATCATGGTCATTCGTTTTATAACTGATTTATTTGATTTTTTAAAAACCCGCCGCTGTCTCTTTAACATTCTAGAATGGGGTATTCGGTTTACAAAATGATTCATTATTAGAAATAAGAAGAGTTAGGCATATTCGGTTTACAAAATGATTCATGATTAGAAATAAGAAGAGTTAGGCATATTCGGTTTACAAAATGATTCATGATTAGAAATAAGAAGAGTTAGGCATATTCGATTTACAAAATGATTCATGATTAAAAATAAGAAGAGTTAGGCATATAGGTAATTTAACGTATAGTTAACCTATGCCACTATGATATTAACTGATTATAGAAGCACAGAGAATGTTGTTGAAATCAAGTATGTCGGACGCCATTAATGGTATATTTCAATGAGAAATACTTGTTGTTTCCAAGAAAATAAGATAGCAACGCTTATCATTTCAGTACAGTAACAATCAACATGTAAAATTTGTGATCGAAAACTGGACAATGGCGCGCGTCAATGAATCAAACGTACATGAAAATGTTGTAACTTATTACAGCAAAAAGAGGAATATCTATAGGTTGGTAGTACTTACTACTTAGTAGGTAATTTAACTAATATACAAGTAACTTGGACGAAGAATTGAGACTTTTAACATTTATATAGCCGTTTTTACAATTAAAATCAAGAAAATAATATAAATTTAGGAAGTGGACCGGAAATGTTATAATTGCTCCTTGGCTCAATATTCCTTATATTAACTTCAATCTAGTTAAAACTGCTTGTAATATAATACGTCCCTAAGTCCGTAAATCAATACAACTAACTAGATTGAGAAACATAATCTATGTTCCTTTTAACAGAAGAGGATGCAACTTCGGAAAGGCGATTTGAACAGAATAATAGTCAAATGATGTTTGGTTATGATAAACATACTCTGTGTCAATTTGATAGAATGCACATCGTAATATCAATTCATTCAAGTATCATCTTAGTAATATCAATTCATTCAAGTATCATCTTAGTAATATCAATTTATTCAAGTATCATCTTAGTAATATCAATTCATTCAAGTATCATCTTAGTAATATCAATTCATTCAAGTATCATCTTAGTATTATCAATTCATTCAAGTATCATCTTAGTAATATCAATTCATTCAAGTATCATCTTAGTAATATCAATTCATTCAAGTATCATCTTAGTAATATCAATTCATTCAAGTATCATCTTAGTAATATCAATTCATTCTAGTATCATCTTAGTAATATCAATTCATTCAAGTATCATCTTAGTAATATCAATTCATTCAAGTATCATCTCAGTAATATCAATTTATTCAAGTATCATCTCAGTAATATCAATTTATTCAAGTATCATCTTAATAACAAAATGTCGAAACATCTACGGATAAGATTATATTAGTATGAATGTTTTTTTAAATAAAAGGTTGAAAAGTCGTGATTTACTCAAATGACGATTGGCGACACCCTGAAAGATTTCCCTTAACATTAAAACCGGGAAAGACCCGATCGCGAGTTTCAGAATCCGTAACACAGGTTAGGCTATTGGCCTTCTTTCAGTTTGAGAATAACTTAACAACTTAACTGCCAGTACGTGTAATACGTGTGACAGTGTGAGTAGTACATCGGCCCTTGATGCGGGAATTTCGTATAATACCTTGGCTTGTTATTCCTGGACGCCAATCGTATCGGGCGTTACATGATATGATATCGATACCTTCAATTTATTTGAAAATTATGTTCCGACGGAATTACCTCAATTCTTTGGCGTTAGTACAGAATTCAATACATTGACTTAGGTGAAATAAAATAGATCATTTGTTACCCATTTATTCATTTGTATAATTATGAAATTTGAAAACAAAACCCACACACAATCTCCTCAATATACTGACAACATTATTAAGGGAAGATACGTAAGCTGGGAAAATGTATTACACTAGAAATTAAAGAAAACATCATTGAAACTCTAAGTAAAAGATTTCAATGAAAAACCGACGCTTATCTCTCGTCATTGCAAACATCGTTTTGAAATTTTGATTTTGGTCCAAGAGATGCAAGATAACGAGGACTAGTATTTATTACTACAATTATGCTACAATGTTTATAAATTATTTATTAGTATTACGTGAAGGGAGAAAGCCCGCCCCATTATTATGGGTAAGCATTGCGGTGAAACCTGTGAAAACTAGAGAACCGTGGGTGGTGCAGCCCTGAAATCCAGTGTGGCATTGCAACAAAACCTTACTGCATACAGAACAGTTCTCTCGTGCAGACAAAGTTGACAAGCCCCAGCTGGCGAGATTCAAACCCC
Organism: Phorcus lineatus; assembly: GCA_921293015.1. NCBI lineage: Eukaryota > Metazoa > Mollusca > Gastropoda > Trochida > Trochidae > Phorcus > Phorcus lineatus. The sequence goes on from OV121088.1 coordinate 35,810,388, forward strand.
GGACCTCTTGATCGAATGCCAAACGTGCTAACTACTGCGCTATCCCACCCCTTAAAATGCATACTGCAACTTACGTTTTGTGATAGTACTTAAAGAGCCACTCCGTGTTCGAGTCATATATGCCAAACTTAATCAATGGTGTCATTTGATCGGAAAATATCGACTGTCACCAAAAATACACATTTTAAAGCTTATTGTTTTTTTACAGTGACAATATGAAGGTAGAACGTCGCAATTATGATCGAAAACCGGACAGTGGCGCGCGTCAAATAGTGAAACGTAATTTTGGAGATTGATCTAAAACAGCCAGGAGGGCAGTTAGGGTTTATACCGTTTATTAGGTTATATAACAAGTATCCATTTATATTGGATGTTATATCTACACCTCTGTGCATTTACAAGGCTGTTTTCAGATTTTCATGGAAATCCAATATTTGTCATAATTATATATGTCTTTTGGACAGATTTATATCACCACATATGACATTTAGGTTCGTATCAAAGGTGAATAATATGTAATGAAAATCACGCAGTGGCTCTTTAATGCAAAAAGAACAACCCTCAGCGGTGATGTTTAAACTAATTAACGTTATTTTGTACGGGCAAACATCCTTTTTATGTATGGGCTCCAGGCGTATAAGGTATCCCATTTTACATTTCTTTTCTTTTTTAAATCTTAATGGGTTTTCTTACTTACATGTTACAGCATACATGTACATAGGGTCAAATGAATCTGTTTTATGACGTAAATTTCAATATTTTATAGAGGTTTTTTAAGTTATCAAAGGTAGAAGAAGATTCACATAATAAATATTTCATTTACACATATCGTTATCTCAAAACATGAAACATTTACAAAATATTTTTCAAAGCCTTGTAGGCTTATGAGACACGAGATTCGTTAAAGCATTTAAAATATTTTTAAAATAAAACAGATACATTGCTCAAATGGTTGGATGACAAATGTGGCAAATGTGGCATATAACGTTTGATCGGGAATAAACTGGTGGTGTGTTTAAGAAAGCTTTGACAGCTTCGAAAGTTAAACGTTAAACTTGCTCAAATCTTTGTGTTGCTGTTTTTAAAATACAGTGTGTCGGTGACGTATTTTCTAGTACCTAAGTCAAGTCGATTTTGTCGACAACGGAAAGAGGACTTAGAATATGTGAAAAATATTGTATTGGAGACAACGTAAGAGTATCTTCAGTCTTTGTTTTCATCATTCTTAGCTCTTGCACTTGCTCAAAGCTTTTCTTGAATTTGTATATAACCTGGATAAGTAAAGAGGAAATAATATATTGATACTTCATGAACATGCTTTGAGAAACGCGACGATACTCTTGAAGACTACGAAAGATATGGCACTCGTCGAGTTTAAAAAAACCATCTTCATTTGATGAAATAGTTTGCTATCAAAATATGTTTACAGTTTACAAAAGACTTCCAAAGCAGTTTTTTCACCACTCAGAAGAGAAGCATAGACGAAGCCTGTGTTGTTTTGACCAAAAGCTTCCCCTGCAAAGTGCAGCCTTCCAACTGGAGCCATCCTGTCCTCAACATTGTCCGGATGAAGACCACCTGGCTCCATATTAACAAAGGACCCCAGATACAGAGGATCATTCCTCCAATTGGGTATGAAGACGTCCTCTGGGTCGGGGATATTCTGGTTCTTGTAGACTCGCCGGAGTATATCCATTACCTAAGCAAGCACCCCGGACTCACTCATTGCATTCACTCGGTCAGCCTCTTCTCCGAAGGTGACAATTTCTAGAATATTTGTGCCTGCTGATTGGGTAGAGGCCATCAGCTTCGAGGTTCTGCCAGACAGGATAAAACCCTCTCCTTTCATCTGCGTACAAGATGTATTCATTGACCAGTGACAATTAAAGTAATCACTTAAGATTTAATCTCTTTCAAGACACCACTGATCATGTCACAACATCTTAGTATTTTACACCCATATATGTACATCAATATATAATTCTCATATGATTGGTGGGCTTTTGTCCACATACTAAAAAACAGGTGTGGGTTTTTATCCGGGTGGGGTTTTGTTCTATGGGCTTTTGTCCTTGTGGGGTTTTGTCTGGGTGGGCTTTTGTCCGGACACCGTCATTGCAATACGCCTGACTAAAATCAAACGTGTTCTTAGGAATAAAAGTTGGAAAGCATGGTACTACCCGGATACTTACTCTTTCTATCAGGGACGTTCCTCACCACAGTGGAGAATATGATAGATTTTAATCACACTGCGCACCAACGGTCATTGGAAAGAACAGATGAATTATTTTCTTGAATTGAGCAAAATAGTGTTGACATTTTCACCAATGCTATATGAGATATAATTCTGGAATAATTTTCTATAATAAACAATGAAAACAAGACAAGAGGTGATCGTGTTTGAACCTTCCCATATCGATTTGATTGTAGACTCTTGTAGGTATCTGAAATGGAACTCGCTCAAATCACGAGTTTTGAGACGTATCATCACATTTAACCAAACTTATGGTAACAAATTTCTTGATGAGTTTTTGCAATCTATCTGAGTCGGCTATAACTGATAATTTGATTGCATTTTCGACCCGATTTAGACACACCCCCTTCCTAAAAACCAAATAAATTTTGATAATCGTTTATCAGCTTTCTACCTAGTTTTTCTGTATAACTGCAAATATTGTAAATTAAATTTATCAGTTTCTGTCCAGGATTTTTGAAAGGGATGGGGGGGGGGGGGGGGGGGGGGGTTGCTGCTGGCATTACTATGTTTGGGTTTAAGATTCTTATCCTCAGTGTGTGGGGGGGGGACCCCTGAACATCCCCCCCTTGGATCTGCCACTGAAGACCAATAAGACACTCCAACCGATAGCATGTTTCCCTTAGTAATAAATGAACAGACTCCAAAAAAAGTATTGTATTTATTCATATTAACTGCAATTTCAAAATACATCCAACTCAAGCTGTCACCATTTATATGATAACACTGATTTTAAAAAACAACGTTGTTAATCAATTATATTTAAATGTTCAAATAAAAATGAAATAAAAAGGTAAATGTGTTGTTTGACGTGCAAAAACATTGTATTCTGTACTATTCGAACACTAAATTATTCATATTAGTGTCTGACTAAAAAAGTGACACAGATTGTATCTCATGAATTTTGTATGTGGCTTAAATAAGAGTCAAAATATGACCTTAGCTGAGTCACATTCGCCTTTTTTAGTTGTATCATGATCTCTTCTTATCTAAAAAATCTGATATTTTCTTGCTTTAAATATTCAATGACATTTCTTTAGCATTTTCTTCGTTTCGATTGTTAATTTAACGGCCACATAAATGTTCAAAAGTCGAAAAAATAATTCCCATTTACATGTATATTAGTAAAATGACTCTCTATATACTACCAAGCTATATTTTTCTGTAAATAAGTTTCGAAAGTTACGTTTAAGTTATTGTCCTGTTTTCGATCATAGATCTCGAAATTTTGACCACAACAACATACTCTGTCTTCCGTTAAAGGGCATTTTATAACAAATATGACACAAGAAAAGATTACCAGGAACAAGTGATGTAGCTTCACTTCATACAAGAATCATGGACACCGGTAATGCTCCGTTATACAACTTGCATTTACGGTCACCTCAATAAACAATCACCTCTTGGATGCAGCCACTTTGAATTCTACTGGTGATTATTATAACTTAAAAACTAACTCTGTATAGAAGCTGCCTTCTGTGAGTTGCTGTCGATCACATTTCATTCAAAAAAATTCCAAGTTGGCACAGAAAACCAAAGACATCAAGTGACGTCTTAGGTTCTTTTTTCTGGTTTTGAGAACACTTCTGTCGACATTCTCACCACCTTCAAAATCCCTACCCTATATCAGAAATCATTTCCGAAGAATCTTTTGATTAATAAGGTAAGTATATATAAGATTTCATTTTCTATGCACCATTAGTGTTGAAATGGGGAGAAATGTTAATGGATCCCATATTCTAATTTTATCACTTTTTCCTAAAAACTTAGTTGTTTTCAAATGAGAGTCATTACAACGATGAAGGCCGATATCGGAGGATGAATTCTATTCAGAGGCACTGACTGACGTTGAGGTATCCCCTCTTTTGCCTTTCGACTCACTTGTTCCGTCTGAAAAAGATATAATGTTTAGGTTTTGAAAATATCATTTAAAAAGAATCAACAGGCGACATGTAGAGCTCAATGTATAAAGAGAATATTAACAGGCTTCAACAATCTGAACTTTGAGTCACACATGGATTGTAGCGCAAAGGGATTACGCAACGTAGTTGAAAGCCAGAAGGAAACTAGTACATGTTATCAACTTTGCGCAACTTTCTTGAGCTACACTTCACCTTGTGGTCCTTAAATATATTTTCTATGAAGAATTACTGAATTGATGGTTAATCCATAGAAATGTAGTTCATGCAGTTTTGTTTGGGCCTCCGCTCATGCCAGCTCATCCCAACTCTTTACGTGTTCACAATGACTTACCATATCACATCTATTTTACCTGAAAACCTAACCACACCTTATCCAACCTAAAACAGATTGTCAATACTGACTTTTCATACCCTTGTTACACCTGAACTTGTAACAAGAAATGTTACCTTAAAACACAATACACATCATATATTACCTGAAAACACAACACACATCATATATTACCTGAAAAGCCGCTGTCTGCTGAGTCCTTTGTTTTCGCTGATTGGTTTCCAGTGAAACTGTTCAGTTCGCTAACTTCATCGTCCTCTTCGTTCAGCTCTGAGTCCTCATCGTTCGTGAACGAAGCTTCTTTCAAAGATTTGAACCTTTTCTCCTTTAGAGTTGTCTGTTCAGTGGTTCTCTTTCCTGTTTTTCTGACAAGTTTTGCTTCAGCTATACGTTTCTCAATATCAGGCTTTATTTCAAAATATCCGTAAGGTGCAACACACAGTTCAATTTTACCAATTTCTTCATTGAAACGAAAGTCCTGAAAACAAATCCACATAATTCTTAAAGACGACTCCAAAAAAGCAAATCCAAATAATTCGCTAAGACAATGAATGTCACATTTTTGTCATATATCTCCCTGTTGTTTGCTGTAATAATCTGATGGACCTTCATAATATTGGTATAGATTAATGATGTCCAATGCAAACATTTAAAATTGACCAATTGAATATCTGAAAACCTTTAGCGCAAAGTGTTAGAAGATGATCTTCAGTGTACGTTTTAAAGGTAATAACACATTACACATTTAACATGTAGCTTTTATCCCAAAATATGACCACTTTCTGAACATTCATAACGTAAATGATATTCCATTACCTTGTCTTTGAAAGCATGAATCTGAAAATGTTTGTCATGTTCAATCCCGATGTCTTCCTTCACTAGGTTATAGAAAGGTCCTCCAGCATCGAAAAGGTCTGGATAGTTGATTGCAATGTCCCATGGATCAGTTTCCCTTAAGTATGCAAGAACATCGAGGAAGGGGACGTCTATATCAGTTGTGTCAACATGACCTGAGATGTAATTATGTAAATGTCATTAGACATGACACATACATGAAGCACAATCCACATACCTCTTCCATCAGCTGACGTCAGAGGTGAAATAGCGTAAGGCGTATATGAGTGATAATCTATTTGTGAAATTGGATCTGTGTATGGTTACAAAATCAGAGAACGCACGAAGTCTTGTATCTATGTTACGGCAGAAAATAAGAAAGCGTCATGATAAGCATATCTGTAAATTTTAATAGACCTGTATTACATACCAGATACTCCAAATTCGAGTACAGATGTCAGCATCTCGTCAAGCTCCTCCACAGGTACTGGAGGGCGTCGCGGAGAGGAGCTTGTTTGACTAACTTCTGGAGTACTTCCCATTTCAACGTGAAGTAAATCTGATAAAAACTCAGCAAATCGTATTCTTTTTCAAAACAGTTGTTACCTCAAAGAGCTGAAAGAGCTAAATTAAGTGAAACTAACATTATTATATCAGACGAAAACTAAGAATTTACTACATTTCGTTTTTAGATAATGTTTACTTATTGCTAAGCTTGGCAATATTTCAGCCATTTGTCGCGTTTACGAGGTTATGTAAGGATTAAATAATTCACCAAACAAAATTTTTTTTTAACCAACAGATTTTCAGCTGACTTTGTTGTGATTACTACTTATATTACAGAATTAATTACCTGAAACCTGCTGTTTCTGCTTGGGGGTAAGTGACTTTAAAGGAACAACTTTGTTCGAAGTTACGTCCAGGGTCAAGGTCACTCCTTCAGATACAACAGCGGCCGTACTTTCTGAGAGCACTGTGTCAAGAACAGATTTGATCCAGTCGTTGGTCATCTCTTGACCAGGCTCGACTGCTATATCGATAATCACTGACCCTCTCGTCACGGACACTATCTGAGCTTTTTTACTCTTCAACTTCATGTTGATCGAGTCCTTTTCGACAATGATTTGCTCCAGTAAGGAATTTTCAGTCTGTGGATTGTCTGATTTTATGTTTACGTTTAAGTTTGAATTTTCTTCTTCGTGGACTGAAAACAATAAAATAAAATTTAAATACACACTGAAGGTACATTTTCAAAAATAAAGTGGAACACGTATATGCCAATGAAGGAAATAAATGCAAAATTATCAATATGGAGAGCTTTTTCTTTTTGGATAAGTCGATTGCTCTACTAGGAAACAGGTACAGTACGTAAAATGGGAAACGAAAAGATTGGAAAGGGGAGTCTGATTAACTGAGAAGGAAAAACTTTGGGAAATGGACTCTGAGATTAATTGAGAAAGAAAAACGAGACCCTGAGTTTGATTGAGAAGGGAAAAGGTTTACAAGTTTAGTATGAAATAAATAGAGAAATAAAAACGTTTTGAAGGGGAATATATGATGTTAATTGATAAGGAAAAGGGATAGGAAGTGGAGTCTGATATCAATTGCGAAGGAAAAGGGTTGAGAAGTGGATTCAGAGATTATTCGAGAAGAAACAAGATACGTAAGTGGAATTGAAAAGTGAGTCAGATGATGGGATAAGTAGACAAAAAGAAAAAGAGAAAAATGTCGACATAATAAGAAGTGATGGCGTGAAACATGAAGCCCTTAGTTAAAAACTTAGTTTGAGATACGGAAAGCCCGGTATTTTTACATGTAATATTTCATTATAATCGGTTACATATCTGTTATCAAATGAAGTAATCGAGAATGTTTTTCTCATAACGAAAGCAGGATACCTATAGTAAAATCTGCCGTGTTGTTGTCTCCTTCTTGAAACAAATATACAGGTTGCTTAGTGGTTATTCGTGCTTCCAGAGTTTGATGGTTACCAACCATGACGAATATATGACTAGCCTCTGAAAGAATATAAAGAATATATATGATAAAACTTTATCCTCAATAAACAATTTCATTTTTTTAGAAAATATCCTGTTGCATTGCGGAAAATATTTACTGACTTACTCTCTAAGATAAACATGGTACAGAAATAATGTTCTATCATAATTGTTACATGACACAATGTTATTATATATATATTATTCACTTCCTTTGGAGGCATCTTAAGTTTTATGTGTTTTTTTTTTATTCTACCTGTACGAGTTTATTATTTAAAACAGCTTCGAATTAGATTTTTCATTTAGGTATAAAAAAGACAAACCACCTTTATCATCGATTTTCTGGCGAACCCTCTTCATCTGTTTTGGTATCGGTCTTTTCTCTGACCTCAGATCCTCTGCTACTGTCTCAGGGTCCGTCGTGACGTCATCACCTGATTCCCTGTTTGTCAAATTAAATTGTATAAATGCTTACATGCTATAGCATTAAATTATCTGCATAACTTATTGTTAGTGTGATATCATGATCTTTAACGTCAAATGATATTCACAAGTGAACACGCTAATGGTGATGAAGACTTGAGGTGTGAAACAGTATAAATGGTAACACTTAAAGAGATATTCATAATCAAAATATTGAACTGTGGTTAAGTTCAAAGTGTAAAAAGTCATTGACAACTCTTTTTACCGACAAAAGCAAAATATGTGTCAAGCATTATTTATACATATGGTCATTCTCTCTCCACAAAGGTAGCTCCGTCATTAATTCTCATGCAACCTCTGTTCTAGTACGAGCTCTTCTCGAACTTCGTGCAGATTCTCCTTGGGGCAAAACATTGCATCATAAAATACCAGCCAATGAAAACACCATATGCATGGTTAAGATAATTGTTGGCACACGGGTCTGTGCAGGGATGCAGTCTTTAAAAATGAGACGATTGTGTCCTGTAAAGAAGACGCAAATTGCATAGTTGCCATTAGAATAAATCTTAGCTTTCCGAAAGTATACGGACATTACTAAGGCGTTTTAAATGTTGATTTTTGAAACGGCGTCGTTCATTACGCAACTGACTTTGATTTTAACAGGCTTGTACAGTTTAAGACCGAAAAACGCTCATCTCAGGACATAGGTTGTACGGTATGTATGATGGAGCTAACTCTAATGGGACAGAATGCTTTCAAGTCGATGAAATAAATATGATTTTGTCCAAACATTGTATATAACATATCCATATTTTTATAATATGTTCCAATTTAGCCCATTAAGCATATTATACATACAAAGAGTTGAAAAACAAAGGTAATTTATTCATGGTTGGCATCATACAATATAAGCTTTTTGCTTATTCTTTTCACAAAAACTATTCAGATAAAATATCGTCGTTTTACTCGTTTTCGTCTTCATCTTCTAAGTCATCATCAACTTCATCATCATCATCACTCTCTGAGGAACTCCTTTCATCTGAACCTGTTCTTTCTTCACCAGTTTCTCTCCTGGTCTTGAGGAACCCTGGAAAATAAAATCTATTCGTCATGTCAGAAATCATTCACAGTGATAATAAAATATGATATATAAAAAATGATTAGTTATTGGTTTCTTTTCACTTTTGTTATTAGAAAATACCTTTCAATAAAAAATATATAATTTATTAAGTACATTCATATTCTATTAAGCAATCGTTACCTATATACCGACCTCAGATAAAAGTTTACATCATTTTTCACCTTTGGATTCTCTTCTACAATGTGTTGGTAGTTGGTAGAAAACTGCTTGAAACTTGTCTCTGTTCTCAGGACATCTGTCCACCACATGCATATCTGCCTTCTGTCTGGCTACGTCTGGATAACAACCAGGGAAGGGTGGTTATTGGTTTATATTTGTCCCCATTAAACCCCAGTATCACTGAAATTCGGTTGCTTCAAGTGTACAGACAGCATATTTTCAAAAGATTATTAAAAGAATAACAACGCCGATTTCCTCCTACATGATTCAACTTTATCCTCAAGGATACATCACTGTGATGTAAACCTCCTTGAGTTGATAAAGTTGAAACATGTGGGAGGAAATCGGCGTTGTTATTCTTTTAATAATTTATATATATTATATAATATATTGTATATAAGAGATTTATAATTTGAGAGTTATATGAGATTGGTTTTATGAGATTGATAATGGACTATTTGACGACTTCCAATAGGTATTAAAGTACTCTTAAATGTGACATTAACATAGTAGGGAATGAGAGTATTTCCTTTTATCAGTGGTATCGGTATTTCAAAGATCTCCTCTCATGTTCAGAAAATAAGTTTTCACTCTGACTTCGATAAAATTTTGTCTTAATTCATAAATTTCGGGAGCAAACTATTTTCAAGTTCTCGAAATATAAATTATGAATTATATTTTTTTCCAATTGGGGACATTTGCTTCTAATAAGGCCATACACATGAACTTAATGAAACAGACTTACGTTGTTAAGACATTTCCACATGTAGAAATATTGGTTTTAAGAGCAAAAGATATTTTATTTTTCATACAAAAAGGCATATGCATGTGAATTTAGTACAAATGGTATTTAAAGGTTACTGGGAGATAAACCTATTTTGGGTTGATTGTTTGTCTCATTTGAGGGTTATAACCTAAATGTTCTAGACTTTTTTAACAAAAGTCAAAAAGGTTGTAACGTATTTGAATCAACCGGATAACATAACCCTTTATGGTTGCAACTGGAATACGATTTTTTCAGTTACTGCATTATTACAGAAGGACATTAAAATACTCACAAATGAAATATTTGTTGACTGATTTGTGCATCAACCCCTTCTTTGTCATGAGTAAAGCATGCATAGCAGCATCGACAACGAGGTAGATCGTCGTGGTTTTTGCAACTGGTGTGTTTTCCTGGGTGAAAACGCTTTTGTCTGGAATAAGTGCATATGAGTTAATGATTACAATTTTTGGATGTTGATAAAAAAATTAATACATGCATCTGAGCTTTACACGACGATTCTGAATTACTGTTTTCCTTGTTTCTGTCAATATATCTCATTTATATTCATTTTTTGTATAGTGTTATTTTAAGGCTTGATATAATTTCGAGATGGTTGAGATGCATTCCTTTGACATGTTCAAATTACCATCTGAAAGCGGTCCGAATTTTTTGAAAAATATTTAAGCTGGGTTATCAAGCAATGAAGGTTCATTCTCTATTTACTATTTAACTTTTAAGTTTAAATCCGGTGAGAAATCCGGGTTATGCAATTATGCACTCGCGTGTACATGATAGTTAAACTCACTTGGACATTTTAAATACACGGACGTGTACATAATAAATACACTCATGTGCACACATATAATACACTCACATAGCCTACACAAAATTAATACACTCATGTGCACACAATTAATACACTCACATGCACACAATTAATACACTCACGTGCACACAATTAATACACTCATGTGCACACAATCAATACTCATGTGCACACAATAAATACACTCACATGCACACAAGTATTACACTCATGTGCACACAATTAAAAACACTCATGTGGACGCAAATAATACACTCACGTGCACACAATTAATACACTCATGTGCACACAATTAATACTCATGTGCACACAATTAATACTCATGTGCACACAATAAATACATTCATGTGCACACAATTAATACACGCACATGCACACAATTAATACACTAACATGCACACAATTAATACACTCACATGCACACAATAAATACACTCATGTGCACACAATCAATACACTCACATGCACACAATTGATACACTCATGTGCACACAATTGAAACACTCATGTGCACGCAAATAATACACGCATGAGCACACAAATAATACACTCACGTGTACATAATAGTAAAACTCACTTGCACATTATAAATACATGCATGTGTACATAATAAATACACTCACTTGCACATAATAAATGCTGTCACATGCACACAATTAATACACTCACGTGCACATTATAAATACATTCATGTGAGCAAAAAAAATATACTCACATGCACACAATTAATGCAATCATGTGCACACAATTAATACAATCATGTGCACACAATTAATACACTCACATGCACACAATTAATACACTCATGTGCACACAATAAATACATTCATGTGAACACAAAGATATACTCACATGCACAAAATTAATGCACTCATGTGCACACAAATAATACACTCACGTGTACATAACATATAAACTCACTTGCACATAATAAATACACTCACTTGCACATAATAAATACACTCACATGCACACAATTAATACTCTCATGTTCAGACAATAAATACACTCATGTGCACACAAGAAATACACTCACGTGCTCACAAGAAATGCACTCACGTGCACACAGTTAATACAATCATGTTTACACGATAAATACAATCACCTGCACAGACTTGTACTTTACATCCGGAGTTGTTGAGGACGAAGTTCTTGATATTGTCATCATTAGAGCATAGAATAACTGTAATTGAGTTGGTTTGGATAAAATCTGGTGACAAGACCTATCATCAACATTTTTAAGACTTAATGTGATGCAACTTTGCATTGATAGTTTGCCACTGTGGAAATATTCATTCGACAGGCATTCTTCTATCAGTAAAACACAAAGATGTAAACAAATTGCTATCGTCACTTATGAGATCATTTTCTGTGTGATTTATCAATCTCTCACTTTAGCTTTCTTTGATGCAAACAAAAGTTCGAAGTTAACACGACAAAATACACTTTAGCTTTCTTTAAAATTAAAATACTACTTTTTTTTACAATTGACGTGCAATAAATACCTATTCATTTTCCACATTAAGTGTGGATCTCGCTCCACTGTTAGTGATATTCCCTTTTATCCAAAACATAATCGATTGTCGGAGTACTCAATCAAACAGTGCCCAAATTTGAAAAGGCATTGATGTAAACCATCAAACTTGTTAACATCAATAACTTCATTATTTTTATGAGCTAAAATGCTCAAAGAATTGACTTTACTAAAATTAAAACTTACTGTTATCACAGTCTGCAGTCTTAAATCCATTGTGAACAACACCAGCGGCCTAGAGTTTAAGTGTTTTTAAAATCACTCTCAAAAATCGAAGATATAAGAACATATATCATGCAATTTAAATAATAAGTAACATTTGAGATATAAAATTATTGTTTGACATAATTCTTTTTTAATCGTGCTAAAAACGTCCTCATTTCTATTTCCTTTTGGAATTTGTTTTTCGATTAATTTCATAAGTTATATGTTGGACAATAAATAGTGACGAAGATTAACTGGTTGGAGCTCAAAACACTGAAAACAAAACCAAAAATGTAAAACAGACCTGTCCTTTAAATGTTTCCTGTTCTTGACTATGGTCCGGACGTATATCACTAGAAGCTTCGTGGAGGGAGGCCATCTTGGATAAAAGATTTCATAAATCTTGATGAATTTATTATTTTAATGAACTATATTTGAAAAGGCATAATGTTTTCATGACATATACTTACCTTAACGTCGCTCATGCTATTACAGACATTCACGTGACGCATGAACCGCTCATATGCTTTCATTTCCATGGAGCTGACACAGTTATATTAGCCATTCAGCAAAACCTGAAATAAAACAGATATGAAGCATCAAATTACAAGACCCGACATGTCTTTAATCCCCTGGGTTGATGTGAAGAATAAAGAAAAAAAGAAAATATTTTACCATAGTGACTGATGCTAATTTGAATGTACCGGTACATGAAAATCTAATAAATTTTGATCGACAGTTCTACATTATGTTATTAATTATAACAGTATGGCATGTTGAAAAGAGTTGATGTAAATTTATTTAGATTATGGTAAATGATAGCACGTTAACCACATTCACAAGCATGCATCCGTTTAGTCTATGTCATGTACACAGGCGCCAGACTCTGAATTCACAATATCATGTAAGTATATGTACATGTAGCTATATAACATAAACAAAGTCTCATATAACAACACCCAGAACCTCTCGATAAGAAATATCGCCTTTTTAATCTAAACTCTGACAAAATTATTGGTGTCACTATAATTCAGCTGTAACAATTTAAAGAATAAAATGTAAATTGTCTATAAATTAATATTTTTCCTATAATCCCAAAAAGCAAATGCAAGATGGTGAACGAATGCCGACAGGACATTTTCATTAACTTAACAGATACATGTAATCGTACACTAAAAATCATGCATCTATAGATGCTTATCTTATCGGATTGTACATTTCGAATCTAATGTCATTCATCTTATTTACATATATGATATTGTTGCATTGTATAACTTCATTCCCTACGTCATATATTATTTCGTTTCAATTCAATTTCCATTACGTCCACATCAAGATTCATAACAAAGCAAATTTATCATGTAGAAAATGAAGCAAATATTTAACATTCTCAATAAATGAGTATTTCAAACACATATACAGTCTATACACGTAACACGATATTAAAGAGTCTGCCAATGGAGTAAAATATGGCATACCTTATATATGCTGTTAATTAATCGAGAAGCAGTGGTGTTTTCTGAAAATCGCCTTCTTAGACAACAGTTCAGTAAAGAGATAACAAACAGGGTCAAGTTGTAATTTGTGAATTAAAACCGGACACTTGCGTGCGCCAATGGCTCAAACATAATTTTGGAAACTTCTACAGCAGGCACAGGGACAATTATGGACTGGCAGTGTTTAGTAGGCCTAATATTCATGAAAACTTGACGCAGAATTCAGACTAATCAACATCTATACGGCTTTTACATCATCATTGAAAACAAGACATATCCTTATTTTGGCAATGAATATGCAAGTTTAGGAAGGATATTTAAATTCAATTCAGAGCAGATGTTATGATGTTTTGGTATCATAAAAGAAAATAAACTTACAGCTAATACCAGACACTTCGATGTGAGTTGCCTCCCTTTCAACGAATATATCTGACACATTTCTATAGCTTTTATGAGTAAAGTAAAGTTATGATACTGGTCAAGCCCTAGAAGCCATAGAAATGTTAATTGATATAATTGGACAATGTTATTTGTAATCGGTGGATAGGCTAGATGTCCCGATCGATGTATCGACTAGCTATGTCCTATACGTTTTGTACATGTACACGTGTTTAACTATCACTTCCGCATTCCGTTTTAACACTTTAGAATGTTTCGTTGAGATTAATAATGCTGTTATTGCCTTAAAAAATGAGTTTTCAAATGTATACACGGACTTTTATTCTACATCCAACAACTACATAATTTTAATGAAGATTAGACAAGTGGCAATAGCTTTTTATACTTTCTGTTTCGATTAACGCAAGCAACCACGTAAGACCACAAATATCATCGCCTTTGATAAGTAAAATAGATAGAAATATAAGTGTTTTTGAATATTTTTATATTATCAACCATTTGATAAAACCACATTAGTTATCTTATGTTATATTGATGATATTTAATAAGGAACAGTTATGATATAACGAACATTGTATGATACATGTATAACGAATATTTTATAATTATGCAGTGACACAGAAGGCTCGAGACGTTTTTTTTCAAGATTGATTACCTACAATTAGTTCCTTTAGCCACAAAATCCATTCGTTGGGATATTGGTAAAATCCATAGATGTCTCATTTGTACTAGAAAAGGTTCGGCCCCATTGTCAACTTGTCATTCATAGCCTCTTAACCAATCAAATTTGCTCTGGCAATTAAGCCCGGTGAAGTGCAAGTCGATATCTCATGACAACGAGATTGAATCACTTATACTTGCTTATCGTTGTTGATTTTGTGTGTACAGATTGGCCGACTCCCGTTTTTTTAGTTCAGCAGCGACGGGAGAGGTTCATGAAAATGTAGACGACGTGACTCAAGGGTTATTGTCGATTTATTTTTTATCTGTCAAATCTGATCTGTTTGCATTCTAACGTGTGTCTTTCGTGGGATTCGAACCGAAACCATCAGTAGCTAACCAACCCGCATATTTCACCTCTCCTGACATTTGTTTCGAATCCAACAACGGACTCGATCCGAAAAAGTACAACAATTTGTACTATAGCAGATAGTTTGACCCCAAAAAGACCACTGCTACATATTTGTACATAAAGAAATGTTGATTTTTGATTTGTAACTTTATTAACAGCATGTTCAGGTACCGTAATACTAAAAGTTTACTTTATAAGCTTGTAAAACCATTTTTGAAAAATGATAAATATGCCGTATTTTCTGTAAACTTGCAATCCATTCTTACTATAAGTAAATGATTTACAGGTACCGTAATGGATGATTGTATGATGGTAATCATGATGCATGCTTATGACGATGATGATGACTGAACTCTTAAAACTATACAGAACTACTGTATAAATGATCAAGTAAATCGATATAATAATCACAGAAGATAATTAGGTGAGATTATCTATATGTATTTAGCATATTCGTATATCATACACCCAAGTTGTCCGTAAAAGTTTTTCGCATGTCATTGAGGTAACCGAAAATCCGCCTTAACGTTTCACTATCTAATCATATCTAACCTATCTGATATCTTTACTCAGAAAATCGGAAATCTCATTTTCTTCTCTAAAAGCAAGATGCATACAAAGCTGAAACCTTGTGAATAGACATCTTAGTTAGGGGTGTTAAAGTTTTGAGATTTTTAGTGACCCTGTAACCCTTGATAAGGGCAACATGATGAGCAACATGTTTTGTTCTTTAGTTAAGCTGCTCACCAAAATAATTGTGCAATTTGTGATAATAGCACCAAACTTGGCATGGTCACAAAAACATGGTGATCATTTTAAGATAGCGAGGCATTAGAAATGATTAATCTTCTGCGCATGCGCAACGTTTGATATAGGAACACTTTTCATGAAAATTTACGAAATATATAACATCAGATTTTTCAAAAATGTTTTTGAAATCTTTTTATCTTATTTTCACATCAGTTCTGACCTTCTTAGCATAATCATTGGCATACAACACAATGGTGAACACTTTAGATACATTAGGCTTTATTGCATGTACATCGATTTTTGCAGCCTTTCTTGCATTCGCATAAAACCAATTCTAAACATGATTTTGATGCTTCGATGTAATCATCAGCTTTAAATATAAGTATTTTTTTTGCCTTTGTACTAATTCAATGTAACTGGGCTGATTCTTCTGCCGGTGAGTCGGAAAACCGGACGATTCCGGAATATTTTTTAAAATGTTATTTAGCACATCGACAATTGATGTTCCTTTGCCAGTTCAGATGTATATGCATATGCATATATATATATATATACATGCATATATATATATATATATATATATATATATATATATATATATATATATTATGATATTTGCATTGTGGTACACAATTAAGTGAAGGGTCTTTAGGTCTTCAGCAGTAGAAATCTATTGACATCAAGACGAAATTTTAACATTCTGGTATCACTTATTTCAATCAATTGAATAAAGTCACTTTGTATTTTTGTGAAATATATTTTATTTATGAGGGAAGTGGGAACAACTGCAAGCTATACAACTAAGAGCGACATCATACTAGCATGTACATTATATACATATTATTTTCCTACTTTATACAGAAAAGGTTAGAAAGAAGAATAACCGTAATGCAGGACATTCCACATTCTTGTACATTCCAACAATCTTAGATAAGGACGGTTTGATAAATGTGAACGGTTAATGCAAAAGTAACACACAGACAATCTTCGTATATGTATCAGTATAAAATGTCATAATGGCAATCACATGATTAACACAGATGCAAGAAACCTTTACACTTTTCACTGTTACTTCAATAAGAGCAATTGGATTATCAATAAAAGGCCTACCGACTTCATTTCGCTGACAGGCACTGAACGTCGATACAAGTTCAGTAAAACATTGCCTATCATTGAAGACAATGTTAACCAGTGCTCATAAGCATATAATCAGAAACTCCGAGTTTTCAACCTTGATGAAAGTGTTTTCCAGATATCTTACCTTTCATACAAATGAACCTTATGAAACAGTTGAGTACTAAAACAACATTGTATAACAAATATGATTACATTCTTTAGTCATGACAATTATCAGTAATGAAGATGTTTAAATGTACTCGATCATACAGTCATACAAACACAATTCATATAATAGGGAACAATGCATCAGTTTGCATGATTTCGCAAATTCAATTTTTGCAGACAATACGAAAACAACAATTATCAGCAGTTGTGATAAATAAAAAAACAATGAAATTTCTTTGGTTATGAAATCAGTGTATATACAAATGACCTGAATTCTATTAATTTTATATTCATTTAAGAGGTAATGATTTATTTAAAATCTGTACCCATATACAACAGAGCCATTTAGCAGTTAGACTTACCATTTCGTGTATAACGGACGTATACGATTTGTGTATCCCTTCCTGATATCAACCGTCTCAACTTTTCAAACAAACAATTCTTTCAAGGAAAAATTCGTGATTATTTGAGCTTGTTTAATTGAGCAACAACGATTATAATGATAATATATCATATATTACAAATGAGTAAAGCTCATAACCTCCGCCTGTAGTTGACCGGATGTAAAATATTCTTGTAAGAATCTTATTGACATGAAAAAGCTGATGTTGCATGTTTTCAAATACAATTTGAAGGGTATTATTGTGTTGTTTTGAAGGCCTATGTGACTTTTCCAAAATAAGTTACAAAGAGAATAGGTGTGTTGATCCCGTTTCATTCCTTTACTGTTTATAGATATAGATGCTTTTAATTTATAGACTGTTTATTTCAACAATATTCCTTCATCAGCAGTGGTCCGGTTTATCATGTCCAGCGTAACGTCAATGAATAGTGGCATCAATTCCTAATTCTTCTCAATTGCTTTCTGTCAAAATAACACTCTACAGTTTTCCTATGCGTTTCAGCGCCTGAAAAAAATGTTTTAGATTAATTTCCCGTTCAACAGAAACGAAAACAAAAATATTTAGGAAAATAATTAAGAGTGGGTGTGAAGTGTATTTTTAAGAAGAAAGTGCATGTTTAAAAACCTAAATTAACTTATACGTGCAATTTGATGACCTCAAAGCCATAACTCGACGTCATACTTCATCTCAAAACTACTGAATTTGAATTTTTTAAATCAACATTCGATATTTTTATATTTTATTGTCGATTTCATTTCAGTCATATGGGACATTCACCTCAATATTGTTGGAGTCTTTGGGATGCACAACCACGTAGATTGTCCTCAGCGATGTAGGATGCCTCGTTTCTTTTTCGAATGTATTCGAGAGCCAAGTGGCTACTGTCCCTGGAGGGTATTCCAGTGTTCCTGTTCCAAGCATTGGGAATGCAATACTTCTGTGGCCCATCATTTTTGCGTTTTCCAGTATCAATTCGATAAGGTCAAGAAAGTCCTGAAAGAGATGAAAGCACCGTCACATAAACAGTTTGAATAATAACCACTATATACTCACTTAATGCAGATAATGTCCATCGTCCATGGAACTTTGCAAATTATGATGTATGTCCATGTACATGTAACATTGTAGACCACTTTAAATGCAATTTAACCGCTTCCATATAACTATGCAAATCATCATTTTTACCCAAGCGGGCATAAAATATTCCGGGTATAAAGTTTTCATAACGGTCATGGGAATTCTAGTTTTTTTTTTTAATAACTCAAGATCTGATTATCTGACAGAAATATATGTTCCCTTTGAGCATGCTTTTTCATGGATATATTCGCGGTACAAGAAAGATGTTCATATAAACCGTAATTCCTCGCATCTAGTTTATTTTTCTAAAAATAATGCATCTTACCATATTATTATCACATTCAACCGTTTAATTTGATAGTAATGCATCTACAATTTACCTATATATTACAATAAACCCCGTAATTTCAAAAGGATAAATCGTTTGATCTGGTTTTTTTTTTAATTCTTGAAACACATATGTTTTTAAATGGAAGTTATTTTCTGTCCTTATGACCCTCTAGATCCTGTGATATTAAAATAAACCCTCCTATAATATGCATATAACATGTATAGTACCACGTGATAATGAATTGTGTCCCAATTGCTCTAGATAGTCCCAAAACTGAGAAATAGAAAAAGCATGTAATAATTTGACGAGATTTTCGTGGAACTCCTGTTAATGTCTATCTAAAATATCTAAACCCAGATTTATTGTATTTTTATCAATTCTTCTATTCTGTAAACGTGGTCCAAGAAGTATATCAAATGATAAATTGCCAAAAGGTATTAAATCGTCTACTATGATGTAAAAAGGAACCTTTTCTTCTACTTATGGAATACATCATGGCAATACATAAAGACTCACTACCATCTGAAATGAGGAAGATTTCTATGAATTTTCAACCTTAATAACTGCAAGAATGCAACTTTCAACCTCAAGGCAAGAGTCCAATAAAGAAGTAAAACATCGATAGGACTCTTCGTCATCAATCCAGACAACTTCTAAATGCATGTAGAAGAGGGTCAGTGAGGGTCATATACCTTCTCCATTGCGCACTCATCTGTCCATGGCCACAGGGAGATGTGGAATATATGTTGACACAGTTTCCCACCGGAAGTGATGGCAAGCTCACCGTCTTCAATGCCTTGTGGGTAAAGTTGTCTGCACTCCTCTTGTACCCCCTTGCCTGCAGCTTTCAGGACGGCCTGAGATATTGGCCCGCTTCCTAGGTTCAAACTTTTGTCTGTGGTGTTCACCACCACATCGACCTGGTAAGATAGATGTTATAAATTATGAAATTCTCAGCGTTACCTTATTTGTGTCTCCTCACATAACTTCTGTCATAGGTAGGCCATTTTAATTGGCTTTTAAATGTTCACGTTACCGTTACAGTCCTGTGAGAGAGGAATGGAACTGCAAAGGATAAACAAACTTTCAAACGGTAACCATCAGAATGTAAATCGAGTGCGGTTGCATAGGTGAATTATTTTATGAGGTCATTTTCAGATTTTCAGATGACTTGAAACGCCCATCCAAAAAACACCCGACTACAAGGAATTGATTCAAATATATGTATACCTGTTCAGTTCTTCCAATTTCGAAAAAAGCTGTTAAACAGGACAATAAGTAAAACCCAAGTATATAGTATATATTGCTTCGAAAAATAATGTTTTGTATGGATAGATAACAATGGTTCCTTCAATGGTGTTGACATCTGTTATGTTGACCTACCCTTGCATAAACAGAAGATTATTTTTGTGTTGATGACAGTTTTTTTTATCTAAATGCCAAATAATCTTTATGCGGTTAATGTGCAGTCCAGTATGATTAATACAACACGAACAAAAAATCGGAAATCATATTTTTAATTGCCTACAAACCTTCATGTGTGAAATGTCGCCTTTTTTCCATTTCACATGGAGTTGATCTGAAAGAAAACAAATTCATTAGATATGATCAAATCATAATGGTTCTTGAGTTAATCATCTATATGGAATTATCTTTAATGAGAGAAGAAAAATAAGTAGCATAGACATAACATTCTTCTCACCGAAAATTAAAATAAGAACAATCAACAATATGCGAGGAATAACGATAATAAACACAATGAGGTACAGATAAAGCGTTATTCCGAGCTACGAGTATCTTATTTCTTTTTCTAGTATCGAAATCATATTTGAGATTATTTAAGGTACTTTTTTCAAATGGAAAGAATTACTTGGTCATTGCAATCATGCGTGACGGACAACGATTATGTCAATGTCTTCATTCGCGCAGTCCAAGCAATTCATAACGTGTTTTTCCATCATATATTTAGCAAAGCAGTCTTGAATAAAAGAAATCATAAAAGAAAAAACATTTAAACACTTTACATTTAATGTTAATCCATACCAAATGAAACACAATGTTGACAGGCGTATGTTATATTCCGGATGGAAAGAAGAGGAAATAGTCCTGGCAGCCGATCAGATCTCGAGTTATTTTTGGTAATTTCCCACCATTACATTATGAAAACTTTAATACCCGGCATATTTGTGCCTACTTGGGTAAGAATTTCAAATATGAAACATGCAGTACTTGTGTCAAACTATTCTTGTCGGTAAAAACAATTGTTAGTTTTTGATAACGGTCATTGATAATATGTTGTAAAAATCACACCTTCAATTTCCTCCTTCTGAATGGTTCGTTGCTTCCAGACTCCCAGATCTGCTGGCATCGACTTGCTTCTTACAAGCAGTTGGTATTTATCTTTTTCGCTAAAAACCTAGATTGAAATCATTGAGTACATATTTCATCTTAAACGTGAGCAAGAATTCCTATACAGTTCACAGCTGAAGAAGCAAAGTAAGTGGTTGGTGAACATTAAAACTTAGTCAATAAACAATACTTGTTTCCCATTGAAAAGGAAACAACAAAATATACAGATAAAAACATCTATCAGTTTTTTGGGGGAATTTTAAAAATAATTTTGAAATTGAATGTTTGAACTTACCTGAAGGATTTCTGGGAATTTTGGAAGAATGACAAAACGCACTTCTTCAAGTGCGGTTGGTTTGAATTTCAGGATGACGTCATACATTAGAGGCACAACTGCTTCCGGGTCATACTGTAGTTTGCCCATTCCCAGCGCGGGAAAACTGATGCTGCTGTGCATTGATTCATCTGCCTTGTGCAAACATTTCTTCAGCACATCCCTCAGAGACTTAAAAAAGAAAAGTTGCACAATTGCTGCTGGTTTATAAACAGATCGACTACTCTTTACCGGTTAAAACTAATAAAACAGACTTTTCAAATAACATATGTCAACGTGGATAATATTTGGTCACATTCCGAAAAGCTTCTCGACCTGAAAGGTAAGCTTGTAAGGGCAACTTGTAGCCCAAGTCGAGCTAAGTTTCCTTGTCTTATATCACTTTGATTTATGAATTATGTTGGATGTTTTGTTGTTGGTTTTACGTAGATACAAATATTCCTATTTTAGGGAATATGCTATCGCCCTTGTGGTGTACAATGAGTTAGAAACTTTCACAGTTGCTTACCCATTCTGTCTGCTTTTGTCGAGACAACCATTTGTCACTGAGTACCACGTGGTAGATTTCTTTGCAAGAGAGTTTACCTCCCCCTGTCACCGCAAGGTCACCGACCTTGAGTGGTGACGGATTTTGTATACGGCATTCTTTCTGAATAGATGATCCTGCAGCATTAAGAATATCTCCTGAGAGATCCCCATCCGATAGCAACAGTTGAGAGTTGGTCGAGTTCACCACCACGTCTGTCTGAAGTTTAAAGACATAAATGAGGAAATGATTAAAATGAATCAAATTCCTTTATCAGAAGTACTTCGTATAACAACATTTTCTTAGCTACTAAATATCACGGTAAACATAGACTAAACCCGTCAAGAGTGTTTGTTTAAGCCGAGAAGCACCCGATTGTTAAGATGTCAGGAAAGTTTTGTCTTACAGGCTTACTCAGCAATATATATGGAGGTTCAAATTCAGAATGAAACCCATTAAACCTCCCTCTGTACGCCCAGATTCAAAGTATTTCTGTCTTCTAAAACCCTCTTAACAAATTGACCGTGTCTGCATGTATAAATGTGCGTATGTATGTATGTACATTTATGTGGGCATTCATCTATGTATGTATTTGTGTATGTACATGTATGTATGTATGTATTATATTTACATGCATGCATGTGTGTGTGCACTTATGTATGTATGTTTGTATTTATGTATGTATTCATTTGTGTATTCATGTTTACATGTATTATAAAGATACTTTAAAATTTATAAAGAACCTTGACAAAGGCGACATTTCATCGTTAAAACATAACAGCTTGATAATCATGTAATCACCTCTTCCTCTGTTATGTCTCCCGAAACGATCGTTACCTTTAAACCGCCATGCTCTGAAAGAGAGGGGAATCATCTTTTGTACAAAAGCGACATTGATTCATCTTGTATCATACATATTTTTAATGCTAAACAGTTATTGACTTCAAGTGAGGTGGATCCAATGATTTATCGACGTTGGACATGTGATATTCACAGAGGCGAAGCAATCCAATGATTTATATCAACCTTGGACATGTGGTATTCACAGAGGCGATTTTTTTAAAACATACTCCGTGGCCCTTTATATGACGTGAACATCCTTATTATATAAGAAATAAACTTTGAATTCCTCTGAAATAGAAAGAGTATATCGTCCTCTGAAATAAAACATTTACACTACCTCCGAATGAAGTCCTGTCATGTTTAGCTTTACGTCTTAGATCTTCCAGCTCTCTTGTCACACTCTCGAGTTGTCTTACAGCATCTTCGTACTAAGATGAGAGGAGAAAATGGCGGAAAATACAATTGCGAATTAAAATAGTTCAATAATTATGTAAGCATTTATGTGAAGAAATGATCACATATCGATGTATATAAACAATATGATCATTAGACAATTAGCATAAAAATTTACTTATCATCCAAATTAGGATCTATATGTATCTCTATAACCATCAAATAGATAATTTACCTTTGAGTCCGATGCTTACGCATAAATGAAATCACATTTGTTTTACTTTTTTTTAACATTCACTCCTTACATACATTGCATCTTAATTCCTAATAACACAGATATTAAAAATGCCATATTTTGAAAACAAGAGAAAGATTTGTAAGTTTTCATTCAGGCCTTATACCATATCACAATGACGCTTGTAATACTGTATCTCAGTATTCAAAGAGAAAGCAAGAGCCAATAAAAAACAAACAAATAAACATACTTTGTCCTTGTTGACACAGTTATTGTGAAGGTCCTCATCTTTGACAGCGTATCCGGAATCTGGTGTAGAGAAATATGTTTAAACGTTATTGATATATATATATATATATATGTATGTATGTATGTATGTATGTATGTTTCAAGATATTGACATCCATTCTGTAACTCATGACTCGGTGCACCAATATAAGTGTTTTCAAGTTGGAAAGCAGAAAAATTAGTTCCCCTTAAAAGTAAAGGTAAATCAAAGTCAGAAAACTACTCCCTGTCTTGGCAGGGTGTAAGAAAAAAAGATATAAAAGGCTATAAAGCTCTTTATTTATATAGCTGTTGAAGGTTTTTAACCTTCGTTTAACCTGAATTTTACATAGAGTTTCTCAAGCTGAATGCTTACATATCTTTTCCCGTATATGATAAAACAGCAGTTTAGTATAATTTTATATATATTGTTGGCGAAATGCGGTAACTCTGCGGAAATAGTGCGGTTTTCAAGATATAAATCAATATTGACCCGGTAGATTGCGGTAGCTCTGCGGTCTTATGGACACAGTATTTTAGTATAGTATAGTTGCGAGAAAATCTGCGGTCTTAATTTAGCCTTATTTTCAACTGATAAAAAGAATTCAGAGTTCAAAATACAGAATTGCGGTAACTTGCGGATTTTAAGTTAGTATTGAAATTCAAAATTAAAAAATAATTATCTTTAACTTGATGCTGTAATTTTTACTAAGAAAAACATATTGACTTTTGGTTGTCAGAAAAATATTAGTAGTCAGGATCCAAAGGAATATTATTTCCATGTCAAACTCAAGAATCATTAAGAAAAACTTTATAGTAAATTAATTGCAAAGAAATAGTTTTTCTGGTCTGAGAAGAGAAGAAGTTTATTCCGAGTTTTTAGGTCATTGGCCCATGTAGAAAAAGCATAAAATTGGATACTAATGACATTTCTGACCCTAAAAGAGTTGCCTTGTAAATTCAAACTGCAAACAGAAGTTGTGCAAGTTATTCATATTGCGCCAAAACTTAACTAAATTGCGGCAAGTAAATCTGAGGTTAAATTGCGTTTTTTGCATTTTTTTTGCCGAAAGCAAAACCACCACTTTTGCGGTTTTCTAATGAGGTAAATGTATGTTCTGCTGTATTTATTCATTTAATAAAACTGCCGCAATTTATCGCACTTTTACCACGACCAAATAATATCTGCGTCTCTTAAAAGCGGTAAATTCCGCCGTTTATTTGCCGTTAACTGCGGTTTTCACATGGTTTCATGGTTTTTCTCATGTACGGGATATGAAATATGTTCCGACGGTGTTTTTTTTAACAAGTATACCATCGAGTAAATGGCATCCTAATTGTATAATATCATCAAGTATTGACATCAGAATGCTATAAAAACTAATGATAGTAATGACGTTGCACATTTATAAATGAAACGTAATTGAATATGATTTGGATAATAAATAGATTCTCATCATCATTTCTTATGATATTAAGTTATCAACACTCATTGATAAGAGAAAAATCATTTTGAAGCCTCGGATTTTTATCACTATCATCAAATGGTGCCGATATATATGATAGTAGACTTAAGGCTGTTAATCTTCCTTGATATATCATCAATTAAACTCGATACCACATAAAAAATATTTAAATAAAGATAATGACTCACAATATTCTTTCAACTTCGACACGGGAATGACATTTTTAACTTCAGCATCAACAGTGAATTTTGTTCCTTCAGGAATGAGTGTCGCAATGTTTCCTTGGAATATAGCCCCAATGACGTCTTGTAAATAGTCAAAGCCAATTGCTTTCCCTGGTGCAACGTCCAGCTCAATGACGATGGACCCCTCTTTGATGAGAATGAGCTTCCCATCAAAATGACCCAGACAGATGTTGACGACTTCCATATCAGCTTCCACCTCTTGCACTATTCTTTTCTCAAGTTCACGGTTGGTTGGATCGGTTGTTATGACAACGAGAACTTTTGAAGTGGTTGTTGCAGGCACTTAATTGAGAAGCATTGAAATAAATTATATATCTATACTTTGTAAACTGCGTTTCTGGGTCTATTTGGAATATAAACTGTGCACGTAAGAAGAGAAAATCTCGCTTAAATTTTACCGTCTGAATCTATAAGCTATCAGTCGCTGATAAACGCAATTAGTAAACTTTATGTATAATTACTATTTTTTTTAACTTTTCATTACATTTAAGTTATTTACAAAAAGAAAAATGAGCATTCAAGCATGGTAGCGCTTAAAGAGATCAATGGTTAATACAAAATAAGCGTTATACCTAACAGCTTGTCTGAATTAATCTACTGAAAGTCGTTTAACCTTGATATGACAATAAAATGACAATATAAAAACTGACAAGAATTAGAATTTAAGGAGTTTTTAAAAATTGTAGTAACCAAAACAATCATATATAGTTCACAACCATAGCCTTCCAATACCGAAATCTTGATAACGATGTGATTGAACAGAATTTGAACTCTCAATGAATCTATATTCAATATTGAAGTACAAACTTCTACCGATGTTTCGTATAGACAATATTGTTAAATATATCGTTATATATATGTTGCAAGTATTGAACATTAATAGAAATATATATAAAGCATTTCAGTAACAGTAATTGAAACAGCAATGCATACACACTTATTCATCAAAAGATGTTAACAAAAAAATTTAAAAATCATATTCATACTGATTTACCTATTTGAACATTTACGATATTGTGGGACCCATCTTGTCGAATAGCCACCATCTGATAATTCGACTTTCCGAGGGTTAATCTACAGTTCGATCCGACCATCACATTATTTTGTTGGGTGAAAACTGTGGTTGATAAAAAGCAAACAATGCATTGAATATGAATTAACGAATGCAATATAGCTTTTGAAAGTCAAAATGAAGTTCATTGTTTGAATGAGTGAAATTTTGTTTGTATTCTACGTTCAATAATATCAAGTTACCGTTAATGTAATTTTACAATACCATGTGCCCTAAACAACGTCATTCTGCCTTAACCTTTGCGAACATTTTGTTGTTGTGACTATATACTGTTACACAATCTATGGTTCAATAAGTGGTAATAAAATTGCAAAGTTTTAATCAATATCACATTGGCATCGGTATAAATGTTAATATCAAAATATCAATATTTTCTCAAAAAGGATACCAAACAAGATTATTCCATTTCGATTTTTTTTTGCATACCTCCATGGTCAGTGTTGTTCTTCGTATCTTGAAGTTTCTTCTGCAAAGCTTCCCCTGCATCCTTCAGGGTGGAAAAGAAAATCGAAAGTTTTTTAAGTAAAGTAAGAAGGCTTTTCTATGTAATAAAATTTTCCTTTAGTTAAAACTAAACTCATAAACTCATATGTTTTTTGCAACAAAGTACAGTTTTGCTCTGAACTATAATATGAGGCTTCGACTGAATGGTTGTACATTGTAATAGCTCAGAGAAAAAGTCTACTCATTGTTGCTGATGACGTTATTGCCTATTTTTTCACTTTATTATTTAGCTAATAAATTCTAATTTAAGGAATTAATCATCTATTGTTTCAGGTCATTTAATAGTTGAACAATAATGAATGGGATTATGATGTTGCTGTGATAATGATAATGATGATGATGATGATGATGATGGTGATGAAGATGGTTATGATGATGTGAAGGATGATGGCGATGATCATCATAATGGTGATGATGTCAATGATGGTGATTAATAAAGATGTTGTTGTAGAGATGATTATGATGACGACGATGATGGTGATGAAGATGGTTATGATGATGGGAATGATGATGGTAATGATAATCATATTGGTGATGATGTAAATGATGGTGATTATAATTATGATGATGATGATTTGGAAGATAATGAAGAAGATGATGCACCTGTGCCTGCATCTGTTCAAGAAAAGCTCTGTTTTCAGTAGAGATATGGATCTCTTTGTCTTCACGAACGTCGTCTGGAAGCTGTCCCTTTAAGAGATCATATCTCGTATCTCCTCTCCTTACAAGATACACTGTGGATGTCTCCACCAACTCTACAATAATCATGTTCAATTTTAAGTAAATCCACCATCCTTATACATAAGACTAATTTAACATTTTTGACATTTGTAGAAGATAAGTCTTCTTTCCGAAAAACTGATTAAAAAAATACTAAATCATTGTCGCCAACATATAATTCCATATCTTTCAATTCAAATACAATGTGACAATGTACATGAAATTGTTTTGTTTTAATACGGATAATTAGTCATCTAAATTTATAATACTTACTTTCAAACAGGTCGCTAAGGCTAAATAAAAAAAATGAAATGTTTCTCGGGCTCCGGCGCGTCACTTTTATGTGTGCGCGTCAAAATTTTTTATTGCCATTAAAAAAAAAATTTATTTAATTTTCCGCGT
This sequence comes from Phorcus lineatus, assembly GCA_921293015.1. Classification (NCBI taxonomy): domain Eukaryota; kingdom Metazoa; phylum Mollusca; class Gastropoda; order Trochida; family Trochidae; genus Phorcus; species Phorcus lineatus. The sequence continues at coordinate 35,838,948 of OV121088.1, forward strand.
CGTTCTCGCTAAAAACCCCGATTATCCATTTGTCCACTATAATTTAGTGTCTGTAAGAACGAGTGTACTTCCGTTTGCAAACTCATAACATCGCGTACACGCTCTCTACATTGAGTGGGCTTTATGCAGCTGCCTATTTATATCGATGTACGGAGTTTGCAAGCAGCATGGCCGTCCTGGTATCGGTGAAAATCACTGCTGAGAGAAAAAATAAAATCTGTTCCTCCCTCGTCACTTTTTTTCCTTTAAAAAAAAAGAAAAAAAGTCCTCCCTCCCTCGTCACTTTTGAAAAAAATGTGCCCGTGAAACATTTAATTTTTTTTATGCAGCCTAATACTTGCGTGTAGTGATTTCTTTCTCAGCATTGCATTACAAATAGTTGAGTCGGCAAGGATGTATACTGTGCCCATGCTTGTGTAGGCAGTTAGCTGAGTTTCAAAGTCGTCTTTGTCTTTACAAGAATGAAATAATTACAAAAAGTAATTGATGATGCTTACAATTGCGTTAACATGGAATGATGTTTAAATGTATTATTTCCTAGCATTTGGTCTTTGTTATTTTTACAAGATGATTTGAAAACAATTATTGGTTAAAAGTTGTTTTGACAAAATTATGAAAAATACCTTCTTGTCATTCGTGGCCTGCGTTTGGCTAGAATGACGATTGAAATAGATTTTTTTATATCAACATTAGTGTCTGGTAATTATATATACTTCTAATGGTATCACCTTCTAAACACCTACCATTACATATTATCATATGTTTATCTCCAATGGGCGATTTTTTCACCAAGTCGTTTTGGAATGCTTTTGCATTTTCAACTCCCTCCGACGAACAAACAATAACTGAAACAAATGAAAACGTTAATTAATTATCTAAAACTTTACTAATTTTGCCCAAGTTCTGACTGGCAGTCAATGAATGTACAAGTTAATATTGAAATATGTAACCGATCAATATGTGCATATCTACTTTATTGACAATCAAAAAATTATTTGAAACTTACAAGCACGCCAACAAAAACTGATGGAACATCATAAGTAATTTAAGTAGAATGTACTGTTGCTTTTTAGGGTTTTTCTTGATAGCTTCAAGACACGCAAAGATCCTGAACGCTTCAAGTCAAGCCATTTTGGATACAAAATACAAAATCATAATTATATAGAAAAACTTATCGCAAATCAAATTTCCAAGGCACATAATTCACAAAGGCGCCACGTGTTAAAATCAACATGAGATTATCTCCCTTGGTTAAAAGTTTACTGTTGTTATTTATCTGTCAATGCGGTTTAGTATTCATAAAAGAAAAAAATATGAAACATTTTGAAAAGCAAAAAGCAGTAATTCTGAAAATGCAGAACATTTATCATAAGAAAAATTTATATAAACTTTCTAAAAAGCAAATTTTTATTTAAATTTCACAAAGGTTTATAAAAAATAAACAATAAACAATATAATATATGTGGTAATTATTGCAATGCACTAATTGTATGCAACAAATTGCACCGTACAATTGAACGGTACATGGCATTGCATGTCGCTTTATTCAAATACAGAAATTTATCTGGTATCAAATTGATTAAATATTAACTATATACATAAGAAAATAGTGCAACAAAGTGCATAAGTTGTTAGAAAAAAGGATATGTCCATTTTCGAAAAAGAAAGGGAAACAAGTTAATAACAAATACCGTGAGGAACATGTTGTGGTTCTGTAGGTTGATTTTCTTCCACCTGAAAATATTGCAATTTTGTGTAAACAATAATACTAGACGCTGTGAAGTGTTTGCCATGTTCACTGACGTGGTTTAGGAAATGTGGTTATCAATATGATATTTGATGATGTCTGTAAGCCTACAGTATATGTTGTAAACAATTAGTTATTTATCCCCTTGATATGAAAATATGAACACGAACATGTACCATGTAGTTTATTGCTATTTTATGTCATCAACGAACTTGTATTCAATTTTAAAATGTCGTTTTACTTTGACTACAACCTTAATGGCTCTTAAACAATTTATTAACAAAATGAGTAAAAGGTGTCAGATGAGAACTTTTATAAATATTCTCACCCGTATATCTACAGTTTGTTCAAAACCAGGATCTTTTAAACAAGATCGCTCGTCCCTCTTGGTATCAGTCTCGGGGTATAAAGTTACCTGAAATAAAAATTAATTTCAACGCCATATCATTAAGCATTGCAAAGTTTGTAACTATCAGGTCAGCGTGTAAAATTCGATTCGGGTCCGAATCCAACCAGGATCCAACCAGTTCGAAACTTTTCGATCTGATTTGAAGGTTTAGATAATTCTGCTTTATTGTTTAAGTTAATTTGAAACGGGGCAACATCCAACGGGGGGGGGGGAACCTAACCAACTCACCTAATGTCAATTGAGATCGAAACTGGTCGCAAGAATCGCGGTTACCATCTGATTTCAATGAGATTGCCAATTAAAATTACAATGTGATCTCCAGTCATTGTTGGACCTTGATATGGTATTCCAAATAGGATATTTGCAGGATAATCTTTCACAAGATCATTTTATTTGTCCTATGAATATTCTCTTCGTGATATTATACTTGACGTAAATGTAAACGTTTTGGACTTTTATGAAATTCAAAACTACAATGTAAAAACCGTATCAACTGAATAAGTAAAAGTCTTATGGAATAAGTTATATATAGCAATTATATTATGCATAATATAAATTAACATTTTGCAAAATGGTTTACCTCTGTCAAATCCGTGTCGGCATCTGTTAAAGATGGCACGATCTGACATCCACTGTCCCTCATCTTTGAAACATTGAACAGACTTCATTACACAAAATTTTCCCCTGCGGCTTAAAATGAAACGAAGGGGATAAATTAACCTAGTGCTTGAGATTTTACAATTTGGTAGGATATATGCCCTTCGTTGATCACAACTTCTTCACAAGCGAAAACAGAGCTAGCTGCACGTCACGAAATTAAGTTTATACAAGTATGGACTGATTTTCAATTACAGTGTTCAGCGAAGCAGATATATACACGTAAAGCAGTGTGAGTTATTATAAATCCATATAGATAATCTGTAAAAGTTTCACCTCTGCCGATTCTTTGTTCACAGCTGGTGACGATGGTACCCCCTGTAGGGAAGGAAAACATTCGCTATATGGCAATCTTCTGTCATGACCATACAAAATTCAAGGCAGTTAAAAGAAACACTCCGTGATTCCATTTGATCTTATTTGAGGTTCATAGACGGATAAAAACTACACTAATTCCAATAATAATCGAAAATGCAATATTTATTACCTGAAGTCGACCATTAAGTACATCTATCAAAATGAATAAGTATAAAGTAAATCATAAAAGTACAAAAAATAAAACTATATATATATATATATTTATATAAATTTTAACCGTTGAGAATAATGGGATTTACTTCTGCTGAATCTGTGCCCGCATCGGATACTGACTGTACACCACTGTCTCCAACCTATCAAACAATGATTATCATTATTGAAAGTTAGGCCATTGATGTTGTCGATTACTTTTTTACTAGTATCCCAAGCACATGCTTTATCTAAGACCCCAGATCACGTGACCGTAGTGTAACAGTTTTATTGATTGGATGCAATGTTATATAATGCATTCATTGGATGTTCAACTATAACCACTTACAAACTTCCTGTCGTTAAAATCAAACAAACAGAGGTTTATAAACAATCACCTCGAAAAGGTGTAATATGATAAAACCTTAATATCATATAAAGATTATTTACCTCATCCGTAGCAGTGTCGTCATCTGATAACGAAGGAATCTTCTGTGTATCAGTCTCTTCATTCTATCAATCATTGAATATTACTTAAATCAGTTATTAAAATTATTTACATTGTCATTGTTAGTTAATAGCAAAAAACCCACTAGGACTGCCTTGTGGGCGATACAGAAGGTCTTCAGGAGCCTGTATAGTCGAAATATTTCATTGTGCTGTATAGTTTGCATTGTATATGCATTTTTTTGTGTATTGCTTTTTCTTCAAAGTTAAATGTACCTATGTTTGTATTTATGTATGTATGTATGTGTCGATGTATGTATGTATGTATGTATGGATGGATGGATGGATAGATGTATGGATGTATGTATGGATGGATGAATGGATGGATGTATGTACGTGTATGTATGTATGTATGTATGTATGTATGTATGTATGTTTGTATGTTTGTATGTAATACTATGTATGTATGTATGTATGTATGTATGTATACATATATGTATGTATGTATGTATGTATGTATGTATGTATGTATGTATGTATGTATGTGTGTGTGTATGTATGTATGTATGTATGTATGTATGCATGCATGTATGCATGTATAAATTCATCAATGGTCATAAATACAATAAACAACTGCATAGATAAGAATTCATAAATAATTTGATTCTCAAATTAATATTCTTTGATGTACACATGTCTCAAATCTAGGTAAACCGGGCACTTTAAAACTTCCTGTCGTTCAAATGAAACAAATAAAAGTGTTTAAACAGCTTACCTCGGAAAAAGAAAGTTTGAAATGACAAACTCTATATATTATATAAAAAGTATTTACCTCATCCGTAGCAGTGTCGTCATCTGATAACGAAGGAACCTTCTGTGTATCAGTCTCTTCATTCTATCAAACATTGATACTCATTTTCTTTTATATTCAAAAGACTGTTGGTCCTATCACAAAAGAGACTAGTTTACACAATCTGTACGAAACTGTCATTACCTTGCGTATTGATTTATTATTATTATTTTTTTAATTGAATTGTATTGAATTATCATGTAAGAGTATAAAGCAAAGTGTACATGTTTAACGTGAAGGTTCCACTTACATCACTGCTTTCCATCGCAAAAGTTACGTTGACTTGACGACCATTTTCTGCTTCTTTGTTTGTTAGAATAAATCTGTCAGCATCTGTATCCAGTATAGGTTTCGGTTGAGAAAGCATTTTTACTTTCTTTCTGAAAAGGGTTCCATTCTCTTCCTGTTTTGTGATACCTGAAACACTAAATATATCAAGGAAGATACAGTAACTTAGTTTCGACCAAAGGAAAATGGGAAAACAGTACCATTCTCTACAGGTATATTTGTAGAAGTCATGGTTAATCTGCTTGACATACATGTACTTGTACTTATATTTGACCATGTGTACGCATTTTTTATAATCTTATATAATTTACGATAGACTAAATTAATGTTCATTGTCAATATGACTCAGTTTTGCATCAAAGATTAATTCAGATTCTTAATATATTAAGTATCACTCAAGTTCTACTTTAGGCAATTATTAAAACTTGATCAACTGTAAATGAAAAACAGCCTGTAAATTAAAATGTAGTTCACATGGCTTGAAACCAACAGGTCACAGGTTCGAACCCATGTTGCGATTGATAATTTTTAATTTTTATGAAAAAAAAATTAATGAGTGTCCAAGCTATGATTTGATGAACAAAGGAGCTAGTGTATGTAAAATGGTGACCTCATGCTATTAAGCAGTTTATAAAACATGTGCTTTTTTATTCTAAAAAGTTTCGCATTACCGTTAAACAACGCACAAACCGTCACAAAACATTTTAACTCACCACAAATCCGTGACAAATCTTAAAAAGTTTAGATCAGCGGTTTTTTATACAAGATCAAAATATATTAAAATATACCAGTAAGATATAATTGTCTCTCTAGATTTATTTTGATTGAACTGCAATAAACATGTTTTGACATTTATATACCAAACCGCTTTATTTTCTCCAAATCGGATTGCATTTACATGTATCTTAAAAAGTCACTCCGTGAGTTGTTGGAGTCATATAATCCAAACTTAATCGATGGTGTCGTTTGATCGCGTAGTATCGACTATTACCAAAAAGACAGACGTTTTGATTTTATAATACCTCATTATGACATTTCAAAGGTAAATAATATGTTATGAAAATAACGGAGTGGCTCTTTAACATAAACCATATCAGTATACGCTCATGTTTTGTGTCTCTATGTCAGAAGGAGCTCTTGATTTGCTAATTTCCCATTTCAAATAATAGATATCCTTGCAAATCTATAGTAAATAACGGAAGAACTTTATATAGAGGTACGAAATCAAGATGGAGACCAGGTTATTCGATTCGAAATTACCTATATAGCCAGGTTTGTGTCACGTTTGTGTCACGTGACCTCATTAGTTACCCGAAGTCTCGCCTGTGATGGCCAATTAGACTAGACAGCCTTCGTTACAATGTCCCTTTAAATCTAAGGTATTTCTTCTTTTGTTTATCAAAATCCACACAAATCACTTACTGAATAGGTGATCACCTACTTTCGTTTTGTAACTAGGTCAGATCATGACGTCTATTCAAATTAATGACATTTGATTTTTAATTGTAAAATCAGAACGTTATAAAATAACGAAGGTTTGTCAAGGATCTTGATTACAAAATAGGGGTGAATTCTCCGCTAATGACATACAATAACAAATAAAAGATACAAAACAGAAGCATCAAAAAGTATTATTGAGCGATCATTTACAAGCGTGCATTGCTTTGGTTACGTGTCTGGGCTGTAACTACCATCTTCCGATGAATAAACGATATTTCACAAGGTCTAACTTACATGAGATGATTCCAGTATCTAAATCCAAATCCAAATTCAGGTTTTCTGTTCGTTCACAAAATGGCCAAGTTCGTCCCTGGCGTCCGTTAATATATGATCCTATTTTCGGTTTTGATTTACCTTTAATCAATATTTTCTTATTCAGTGCTGACTTGGGGTGACTGATCTAATGATATATTTGAAGATATTTTCAAAGGGAAAAAATATATTATAAGAGAAAATTAATTAATTTTTTTTTTTTTACAAATCTCTATTTATTAAGCTTTGCATTCAGTGTCATTAAATTGTTTTAATGATAATAACATTTTTTCAAATATCTTTTTTGTGAATTTTTAAAAAACTCTTTTTTTTTCCTTTGAAAATTGGAAACTTGATTAATCTTACTATGATTAAAACTCAATATGAAGTAATTGATTATATATGTATGTCATATTATAAACATAAATTTGTTTTAAAAGTATTAAATATGAAAAATGTATCATTCCAGATTATTTAAGCAATTAAATAATGTGCAAGCATTGTTTTTTTAATCATTTGATTAATTGGAAAGAAAAAACATATAGGGATTTGTATTACTACGAAAAAACGTCCAACATTGCAGATTAAACTAATTTCGTTAACTGAAATCTAATATGCATACAAATAAGTACTGTTTTTGCATGTATTAAAGCTGTCACTAAAAACAATTCTTTAACCTAGGACGTATTTATTTAGATAGCGTGAAAAACAAACAATGAAATATTTCAGGAAAGATCAACAACGTACCTTCCTAATGAATGCTCAAGGGCAGGAAACTCTAAATGACGTATGTCCACTTCCGCTGCTAATGACGCTTTTGAGCTAGCGACAGACGAGAAAAATGAAGCCGAACTGAAGAGGTTGTTGTCCAGGCTATATATTTATAAGGTTCGTTGTTACGGTTTTGAATATTTATTCAACTTACATTCTTATCAACCCATTTGCAATTAGATAGGTGTAGTTAATTTTTTTATTTACGTCTCTTGACTATCTGCTCTTTACATTTGTATTGACTTAGCCACTAAACGGCCCCGACCTGAGTTTCGGGGCCATTAAGTGGCTAGTATTGAGTTTGAAAGCTACAATGATATTAATGCATCTCTTGTTTACAGGTTTGGCAAGATAAGTGACAGGGTTAGGATCATCATGACGTGAGATGATGGATCTTTTAGAAATAGAGAAGCTGATAGAAACAGCCGCAAAAAGAGGTGACAAGATTGTAAACCTGAGTCATCGAGGACTAACCGTCGTCACAAGTAGCATTGAAAAACTTCTAAATGTGCGGAAGTTGTCGCTGAATGACAATCAACTTTTGATGCCTCCTTCTGAACTATCATCACTTTTAAGATTAGAAGAGTTAGTCCTTGACAACAATCGACTCACCATGCTACCGATGGGAATCGGAAAACTCTCAAATTTGGAATATTTAAGTGTTTGTTTTAATCCTTTGGGAGCTTTACCTTCAGAAATTGGACAACTTCATTCCTTAACTCAGTTGTGGGCTGTCAAGTGCCAAATTATGAACCTGCCACCAGAAATTGGAAAACTGACAAATCTGGAAAGACTCAGTTTGCGTGGAAACAGTCTAACAAAAATTCCAAATGAAATCATAAAATTGACAAAGCTTGTGTGGCTGTGTCTTGGTGATAATTATCTTCACGAACTACCAGCAATTGATGAAATCAAACCTCTAAGTCATTTAGATTTGAATAACAACAAGTTTGAATCTATCCCTGACTGTGTGCTCAAGCTTCAACATCTTGCAAGTCTTCATATGAAAGGAAATAAAATCAGGACGGTACCAGATGACACAATTCTAGCCCTTTCTGGTCTGACGAAGCTTGACTTGAGAGATAACGAGTTGAACGTAAAACCAAGTCACTGGAAGGCAAGTTTCGTCTTACTGATATATGTTTATAACAATAGAAATATGCTTTTAGATTTAAGCTCATGTTAAGTCATCAATACTCTATCTGTATTGAACTACAGTTGAAATTTCAAGTTAAGTCCTCTTGTTAAAAACCATTGCACAGCAGAATTAATGAGATAGATAAACCTATATCCAGTCCCTTTCCTTAGATTGATTAATCATCATAACGCTGAATTGTTTTTTTGATTAGGTTGCATTTTTCGAATTTAAAACAATGACTTGACAAATAAATAGACTTTACCTTACATCAAATTGATTCAACTCACCAATATTTTTATATTTCTTTTTTTAAAATTCATCTTCCTTGAAGTTTTAAATATAGCACTATGTTCTATTGAATTAAAATATAATCTCTTAAGAATTTGAAAATGATTGCTGCACTTTCAGGGTTTAGAATACATCCTCATTGGGGGAACAAATCGACGAACATCAATTGGCGATACCTTCAATGAAAATGAAGACAATAATGACATTTTACCCCAAGCAAAGCTACATAGAGGTGAAACAGGAAGTGAAGAGGATGATTCGAGAACAGAAGAACATTGCGAAGTCTTGTCAGGATGGAGAACACAAGTAAATGAAGAACACTTAGAACAGTTCAATAACAACGAACTGTGAAAGTGTTTACCCTTTACTGTTGAAAAGGACTTGGTATTAGTTACTGTGACACTGGGCATCCAAATATGACTGGCCTTGAATATCGGGAAATGATGATGGTTTTTAAATGATTCTATTTACATACTGAGGATTAGCAGATTACTTAATAAATGCAATATCTTATTAGGAGCACATATTGTTAATCTATAAGCATCCTAACATTTATTCATAATTCACTACATCCATTGTTGTATCATCTGAATCAGAACTGCAGGTAATATTTTCAGAGCCAATATAGATATCAATGAGATTGTAAAATTTTGTTTTTTGTAAATTGATTTGGTTATCGACTCTTCTCTTTGGTCAAATCTTGTGAAGCATGTTTCAGACAATGGCCTTGCAGAGGGTTTATGAGAAAATCCTGTTTAAAGAAGGAGTTTTATCTTATGATGTTTTTACCAGAATACAATTTAATGTGACGTCCTATGCAGTGGTAATAACATGCTCCTCCATTCCATTTCCATTCTTGCATGTTGTACATCCAGACATCAGGCAGACTTGTCTGTTAAGCTTTCAAACAATGACTTTTGAGTCTGAGCTTTAAGTTCAATCAATAGGCTGTTTAAAGAATGACACAATTACAGGAAGCTCTCATTTGTTTATAGGAACCTAAATTTTTCAATAATAATAAGTTATTTCCAAAATGCAAAATTTTACCAAGTACTTGATACCATTTTTTATCAGTATGTTGTATTTGATCAAAGATCATTCTATGTTGCAAAATCAAAACAGACATTACAATAGTGTTTTTAAGGCCCGTCAAACACCAAGTTTTGCTCTGTACCTTTTAAAGGTTTCTCATTCTTTTTGCCATCTAAACTGACAAATTTTGCTGTTGAAGTCTGCTCTGCTTTGACGTACTATTAATAGCAGGAAGACAAACCCTCTTTTGCTTATTGGATGTTTTGACTCCTTGGTATAGTTTAACAATAAGAAAAAGTTTGCCCAGATGTCAGGATTTCTCTCAAGTGTTTCAGTATTATTGGCAAATGATTGTCAACTTGTTGTAGATTATTTGATCATGTTGTTTTACATCTTACTCACGTTAGCCTATGTGTGGGAAGATAATTGATTTATTGTATATTTCAATCTCGATTGACAAACTCATCTTATGCAAAAGTTATTGAAATGTCATCAGTTTTAAAATCAGTATTATATTTGTTGGAAATCAGCATTCAGTTGTTCCTCTTGTGTTACAATTTGATGTTGACTTAATAAATAGTAAATGATAATGAGACTTTCATGTTAATCCACGGGCCAAGGTTAGCATTGTGCTATAATTATAAAATAACCAGTCTTCCCTGTGTGTGAACATAGTGAGCATAGGTTGGAAAAGACTTTCTCTCGACTCGATTCGAAATAATTTTTGAATGTCTTATCACTTGAAAAATTCAAATTTGACACCAAATTCCCCAAATGGTTGTGCTCTTATTGTTCAAATCATATGTCACTCGATTATTCACGAAGCACATCATTTAATTCACCAAGCTCAACACTGCCCTTAAAATTTCAACATACAGTCAATGTCAAAGAACAGGGGAGTCTAAATATTAGTAGGCTCACATGCTCAAAACGATGGAAGATGACAAAAGAATTACCCAAAATTGACTTGATTTATAAACTACAACGTGACAGTTTATATTATATTGAATAGCTGCAAAAGTAACTGAGGATCGAGTTACTTCCCTTGCTTTCACTTTTAACCACTGTTATTGATGGTTATAAAAATTATCTAAAAATGGGTGCAACACTATGGGACATAATATTAATATCAATAAGTCTAAAGGTAAGTTTGATTTTTGATTTTTTGCTTAATTACTGTCTGACACCTGTATCTTCACTCTGTGTACACCTGGGATGTAGCTCAGCTGGTAGAAGATCCGCTCCACAACTGGAAGAGCGGGGTTTGATTGCCAGTCGTGTCACACCAAAAGACATTTAAAGATGGGAGTTGTTGCTTCCTTGCTTGACACTCAGTATTATGAGGTAAGAAGGACACTTAACTGGCGCTGCACTGTGGCTGCCGAGTGGATTGTGATTTAAAAAAATGTACTTTTACTGAGGACAATAAAGAGTTATTATAATTACCGGAAACTTGTGGAGGTAATGAACCCGAGGAACAATTTGAGTGGTACTGTTAAGCGTTTCAGTTGTTGAATAAATATATTTTAAATGAGTAATTAAAACGTGATGTGAACTAAGAAAGCACAATCCTTTGTGTGAATTGAAGTGTAGTTTGAATTTTTGGACATACAAAAATTATTTTGATTCAAGTCATGTGAAAAATGTTTCCAACCTGTGCTCACTTTAATGTTCAAATATAGGGAAAACTTCTGTTTCCTCTTAATATCCATCCATCCATTCAATGCTTCATTTAACTTTAAAGTCATAGGCTCATTTTTGCAATGCAATTTGTAATGAACGCCAGACAAATAGTTCATCACTCAAAATAATTTTTCCCCTGACGTTTGCAACAATTTTCAGATCTCTGCGTCCATTCTAACCCTCAATAATGAAGTTTAAAACACCCTACCCTATGTTTTTGTCGAGCGTCAGAGTTTACCAAGTCCTTTACAAAAGCCATGACGAAGAACACATGAAATTTCCAAGCTGAATATTCTATGAAAATAGATTATGCTCACCTTTTTCAAATACCGAAAGAACAAAAAAGGGTTATAATGCATCTGTCATAAGTATCGGCTCTGCAACTACTGGATTTCCAGTATATCGCACTCACGAATTGGTGGACATGATTTGATTGACCTTCGGTCTGAAACTGCAGACGGCAATAAGCAGCGTCACCCATCAGGCATGAAAATTAAAATATTTGCAGACAGTGATCAGATTTTTGCTAGTGAAGAATAATAAGTTCAGTTAAGTTGCCTTAAAAAAGTGATTCTATGACTTTTTGGTATTCATTCACACACACACACACACACAACATCTAAATAATAAGAAAACACTTCAATTTTTAACTTTAATTATGACTTCATGGCAAGAATTTTTAATATACAAGCTTTTTCAATCAAATTTCACTTTTGATATACTTGAAATTGATACATGCAATTGATATTTCAAAGAAATTATGTTTCATCCTTGCAACTATGGAAAGTAAGTTGCCCATTGTAAATTTGAGTGAACTGTTACTTCAGTTAATATCATAGTACAAAATTACACTAATTACTAGATATTGTCAGTTGTTCAAAGATCAAAAAAAAATCTGAATAAAGGTATGATGGTTTCTTCCAAATACATTGCTTGAACACTTTAAAAATGGATCTTGCCAGTCTACTATCAAGCAAAAAAGTTCCTTTAAATGTACATGTAACTCCTTATGAATCAATTATCAATTAGAAATAGAATGTATTGGTTTTGAAGCCTGTAATCTAGTCAAACATTTGTTTCTTGTTGATCCTTTGGATTGTGAAAAAACAAGTTTGAAAGCACTGCAAGTATGCAAGAAATCATTCACTACTGAATGTAACAATTTGAAAAATCATAGTTTTTAATTAAATCTACATCCTAATACACTACAAGTTTATTTTCTCACTGTAAAACTAATATATTTCTAAAAGGGAAGACCGAGATGGATACTTTTGCCCCCACCGTCGTCATAACATTTTAATTTTTATGGATAACTTTTATCACCTATATTTCATTGGTATAACGAGTAACATATTTTTCTGTGAAGACACTCACATACAAAACAGACAATACACTGTATGCTACAACACATGTCATAAAGCTCAATACACAAATTATTTTATGAAGGTAATATTTGAAACTCTTCACCATTCCATGATGTCTTGAATTAAAGGGACACTTATGATGATTTGGTGATTTATGTGGAGACAAAATTTGAGAGAATATTTTGGCAGATTTTCTATTAATACATAAATACAGACAAACACATTATGATGTTATTTTTGTGACTTAAAAATTAACAGTTCCCATTCTACTCAAAATTCATCTACAAAGAAAACTGAGCTAAAAATTCATTCACATAGGTGTTTTAACAATATAAAAAAATAATAATCATTTGTTACTAAGAATCCAGATCAATTTCACTAAATATAAGAATGTAGCGGCGCTAGATGACCTGTCTTAGTGCGGTTATGTTCAGGGTAACAGCATGTAGATCCACTTACGGATGCCAGAGAACCGTCCTCAACACTCAGAGTTATCCGAGAAAATGCCAGAATGGTGTTGTAATGTGTTTCGGTTTTGGTTGACTCCTTCAAGAGACAATTTTGTTGATAACTCTGTGTCTTCTGGACGTTTTCCCATCCTCAAGATTTATTTAACCAACATTTTGGTTTCGTTGTCAGAATTAGCTAATATTCATAGTTTACATTTCACATACTACAGCAGTTACCTCCCCTGGACACCATGACATATTGTTCTTTAAGGCTGTTTAATAAGCAGTAATGCAAACGTGGCCAATGGAATACAAAAATAAATGTTCAAGCAGATATATAAGACTATTTTATGCAAGAAGCTTGGTCTCCCTCAACAGCCAATCATAAACCTTCATTTTTCCTTGTGCCTTCAATTCTTCACCGACAACTTCTCGACATTTGGCATGGTAGGCATTCAACCAGTCGATCTGAAATATGAAATACATGATAAAAGATTGAACATGGTGAACTAAGCAGGGCAACTTTTTTCCGTCATGGCAATTGGTCCCTAGGAGGTTCCTTAGATGTTAATTTTTGTAGATTGAGTCCACATTCCCTAAGAATATTCAAAACCTAACGTTTTAAAAGTTTTTCAGTGGTAAGTCAAGTACCACAATTTCTGGAGAACTTTTTAATTCAGGAATTATGATTATCAACCAGGGTCTAGATTTTTTAAGCTCTCTTAGTGCTAAGATAATCGTAAACCAATGTTAATATATGGTACTTACCACTATCTTAGCACTAAGAGAGCATTGAATTAAATTAAATAAAATTAAATAAAAGGATGATACATACGTAGGTACCAAAAATCAAAATCTATTTTATTCCTAATAAGAGATCAAGGCGTACCTCTTGTTCAGTTAACAACGTTGGATCAATCATCTTCGTCTGGATCGGGACGAGTGTGATGGGCTCAAATGTTAGGAATCCTTTGTTCTTGAAATTGTACTGAAAAAGATAAAAAAAAGTTTTAGTTTACCTGTTAAGAATGAGTGAGTTATTGTTTCACGCCGCTTGGGCAATATTTCAGCCATTTGCGGCAATCCTGTGCAGAACCCCCCAATCATGCAATAAGAGAGTTTTTTTGCTTTTTCAGTAATCAAAGAGATACAAACAGATAGTATTTGGTTACCAAAGTGAGAACTCTTGAAAGGGACAAATTTAGGGAGTATCATCATAATTTGTGGAGACGTAATTGTGGAGTTATTACTGTGTGTACATTAAGTAATATAATGTTTGAAGATCATGATCGTAACTTTTGAGGCAAACCCTTTTGGCCTTGCAGTACCATATTAGTTTATACTTCCCTAACTGGCTTACTTGAAGATTTTACAGATGCTAAAAAGCTGGACTGACTTTACACTGAGAAAGACTTTCCAATGTGGATTTTGAAGCCTTGGCCAGGGATATATTTATTTTTAATTTCGAATGAATTCATTAGAGATAAAGAAGAGTAGGAATTTGAAGGGGTTAGGGTATTGCATGTGGTTAAAAGGTTTATTTACATGCTTCTATCCCCCTTTTTTAAAGCTAGCCATCTGGGCTGAGTATGAAGTTACTTGCGCAATGACACAACGCAGTTACGGCCTTGGTGAAAAATTTTCATGTCAACAATGGGAGTAGAACCCAGGCTTTTGGAATGAGAGGTTGGCATAACAGCCAGATTCACAACAGCCACTATTTCTCTAAATTCCGTCAGCCCAGCCTTCCCCCCTCCCCCTTCCCACTACCAAGAACCTCCTACCCACCCCCTACCCCACCTTGATATTATCATGATATATATGCATACCTTTGTGTCAGATTTCACAACTATCATCAAACTTTCAATTCTCACTCCGAACTTTCCATCTTCATAAAAGCCTGGCTCTGAAAAGAAGATTTAAGATTTAACAATTATTTTCTCTATATATGCATATAATTTAAATGATGAAATTACCACTGAGAAAACATAGACTATTCACGACATAGAATGTATAACAATACCTTAAAACAATTCAGTTTTTTGTGTATAAAGGGAAACATTAACTTTTGACAAACACCTTTATTTTTTAGGAAAAATAAACAATCTTACAGCCATAGATATCGCAATACACACAGCATATCACCAAACAATTATCATCAGATTAAGATCATATTAAGATTCTTGTACTACAATGTTTGTAATCAAGTCATAATTCATGACAAGTAAATTGAATCAATGATTTCCTCCCTGGAATATGAAAATTATAGTAAGATTTGATAATTATATGAAGAAACATTTATCCAATTGACAAATGGATAACATGGCCAAGTGATGTATTAAAGAATCTGACACCTACATATTTTACAAGAAATCTTTTCTAGGGACTAAATTCTTAACAATGTTATTTGTTCCAAAAACCGAAATAACTTATAGGTGATGCAAAATGGAAAAAAGTATGTTCAGAGTAATGTTAAGGAACAGAAGCTGGCCCTGTTTCATTATGACATATCAATCAGTGAGGCCCCTTTAAAATCATGATTGTTTTCTCAGGATGTGCCTCATATTTATGCTGCTGGTGACTGATATCTATTCATAACATGTAGAGGCAAACTGGTCCTCGATCACTTCTAACATTGCAAATCTTACCATTTCATTGGCTTGTCATTTATTTGTATAGCAAGGCAAATGATGAGGAAAAAGTAAGTGGATTGTAGAGGATAAATGTATTCTCGTTGAGCAGGATTGATTCTCCTGGAGCAACTTTTACCAATGCATGACACGCTGCCAGATATTAACAGTGAAATCTTACCATCGGAGAGGATCATCCCTTCCTCCAGAGGGATTTCTGATGGGATGACTCTGGGAGATATCCCACACGGCCCTGTGGTCAAATATACTTTTTAAAGGTCATTTGTAGAGTACTTTTCACTGCGATTTTCTTTAAGGCGATAAAAAGGTTTAATGGCTAGCCCCTATGACACTTATCAGAGGCAACAGCATCACACAATTTATAAATGGTAATTTACATTAACCAAGATGTCTTTTCACAAAATTTTAGCTTTCAACTAGGCCTTGTGCATCTGCAGAGCTTAAATGGTTTTAAACAGAAGTTTGTTTATTTTACAACAGTAACAACTAACAGCATCAAGACGCCATGACCTTCATACAGATTTCAGAAGGCCCTGACTCCATGACCCCTTCCATGAAGGTAGTTCAAACCCAGTCTGATTAAAATCGACCATGCTCCGAGGAAAACAAGTTTCACAGTATTGAGGTTACGGCGATTCGAAGTCCTTCTGTCTAGGGCGTCTATATTCTGACACCAGTTTAGTGCAGACAAAAACGTAGTCATTAGCAGACCAATCACAACATCTTGTTTACAAGAAGGATGGCGGGAATGAAGTTAACAAATGATTCAAGGGAGTTACTTGCCCCTAGCTACTGATACCAAATGCTTTTGCTGGAGGCATTGTAATTGGATAACTGAGTTTATCAGATGTGCACTGTGTAGCTGCAGTCAGACCATGGAGAGAGGAATACGTGTTTTAATTTTGATAAAGTCGATGTTTTAAACTTTTATTCCACAGAATGTAGTCGCTTTTACTCAGACTGATTACTTACTTGACTCATAATAGTTCTATAAGTATCTCAATATATGTCAGAGCACTAAAGATCACTTACCTTCATGTACATTAAGGAAGGCCCCGACCCCGTGACCAGTTCCGTGAAGATAGTCCAGCCCAGCCTCCCAGAGAGCAATCCTTGCCACGGTGTCCAGATTGTGACCTGTTCATGTACAAGACAGAGCAGTCTAGCAAGAGGCACAAGCAGACCTGCCTACCCTTTTTGGGTAGAAATGGTAAAAAGTACCTCTCAAAAATAGTAATTCTAGCATCAAAACAGTGAGGTAATCATTTATAAAGAGGGAATTAAATAACCACAAGACCTCATGCAGCTTCCTGTGACTAAACTTGGTACTACAACCTTACTCTGAATTGAAATTGAATAAAGTCATAGGTCATACATGCATGTACACTGTCTGCAACCGGTTTGTTTACTTCAACACATGATCTTTGCTTACATTTATTACTAGAATTTTTTAAAATCAAGCAGTCAATAGATAATGTTGAAACACTGATGATCGAGGTTTTATTCAGAAATACAGACAATGCCGCAAAAAGATAAATAATACATATATATTATATCGTATTAATTTTCCCTCAATCATAAGGATGTAATTTGTCAAAAAATTAGTAAACCCTTATGCCAGAATCGTAAGGGTAGACACATCTATACAATTGTCTTGTGTTCAAGAACAGAGAGAAAAGGGGCACACTGTCCACTACAGGTCACTCAACAGGTCATCCTCCTCCCAATGGAGTGAGTGAGTGAGTTGGGGTTTAACGCTGCTTTCAAGATTATTTCACTTATATCACGGCCGTTAGTATTATTGCAGGAAGAAAGCCCGCAACACCATTGTGGCTATGCATTGCGATGAAACCTGCGAGCATCGGCTGGAACTAGCAAACCATGGGTGATACTGCGCTGAAATTCAGTGGAGCATTGCACCCAAACCTGACTGCGTGTAGAACAGTTCTCTTCTGCAGACAAAGTTGCCGAGCCCCTGGCGGGATTCGAACCACGGACCTCTTGATCTGAAGCCGAACGGGCTAACCACTGCGCTATCCCGCCCCCTCCACCCAATGGATGAAATCGATACAGTACAGTGTAGTCAACCCATTACGTAAGAGACTCCGATGAGGACACAACACATTATTAACCCAATTGATATCAAATGACAACCAAACCATCCCTCAGTGGCTGACTTTCAGGAAACAAACAATCCTAAAAAGTGATTGCCTAAATGGCTCAAAAATTGGCAAGAACTAAACTGTTGCAATTTTATTAGAAAAACAGGAGAGAATCTTTCTGTCTTCTGTCTACCTTCAAAATTTGTTCTTGTAATCAATATTACCATATACGTCAAAAACCAATTTCAGCAATTTGTTGCTTTTTGCTATATATAAATGTAGAGTTATATTTTAGGGAGTGATCTTTATAACTCATTCATTTTAACTGACTGCCTCTTTGTTGTCTTTGTTGTCCTTAAGACTGATACAGTATAATAATTTTATCCAATAAATAAGCAATCAACTTAAATGCAGTGAAATATTTTCTGCACTACATTTCGCCCCTTGAAAAGTTTTAGCTCTCAGTTCATGTGAAAGTTTACAGACACTGGAGAGACATTTTGCAAATTTCTATACCATAGGCAAAACTAGACTTATATCCCCGATGAGCTAAAACTACAACTCAAAGGATCTCACTCACCCTTCACCTCGTTAGGGAATACAATCTTGCAGAGGTCTATGTGTCCCTTCAGCACTCTTGTAAAGCACTCCTGCAAATGAACACAAAACAATGTATTCAAGGTCAAGGTCATCCTACTCCATCCACCAAGCTCCTATAATACTCGGAGTCTCTCATCTGGGCACTGCCAATAGTGATTGGTATCAAGTCATTTGATTCAGCAGCAGATCCAGGGATTTTCAAGGGGCTGGGAGGTGCCTTTTGAAAGGGGAAGGCTACATGTAGATTCACGTATGTTACCATTTTCATTGTTGATTTTTTAAAAAAAATTTAAAATAAAATCCAAACTGATCAGCACTTTAGTAACAGACAGACAACTCTTTCCGAAACTAGGTAAAACTGTGATGACTTACACATAGCGTCCTTATTACAAATCTCAATTACAGACTGAAACTATGCAGTTTAATACTGCAGATATATGTAATTTCATTCATAACTGATTACACACATAATGTCAAATTAACAGTGATATGATTTCTTTTTTTAATGCAGTTACTTCTCTGGGTGGTCAAATTAGGGGGGTCATTTTGGTCAATTCTGACCTTTTAGAATTGTAAAGGTACAGCATCAAAACCTCTACCAGTCTTATGGAACATTTAGCCTAAAAGAAGGACTTTGACCTTAACTCCCTCTAGAAATAACACTGTCATGGACAAGTAAATGTGGTTATTGTTGGTCCACTGCTTCTAAAGGAGGATTTGACTTGAAGAAAATATGACTTATAATGGTAGCTTGTATTAGCTTTTAGACAAGGCTGGCAATGCATTCTGGTGCAACCTGCGAAAGACCCCAGCAAACTGCAACCCCTCCCCACTTTAAAAAGTGAAATAGAATGGTGACAAACCTGTTCATATTTTGTTGGTGATCCCAGATGAACTGTTCTGGTTATGTCTGTAGTTCCATCTCTGTTGTTAAGAGAAAAATCAATACTTAATCAACAGTATTTTTTCATAATTCAAAAATGATATTTTTTCCTTTTGTACATCAAGAAAATTTTCTAGTCTTGGGCTAGATGAGAGTAATAGTATCCATTATAATCTTACTCCATTGTCCTATTTTGCTAATCTGAAAAAATATGGGGTCAATTTAACCAATTGGTAAAACAACTACATTTTCATTTTGAATAATTATGTCCCCATTGCTTTCCCTTGAAATAAAACTGAATAAAATCAAATATAAATGTGAAAAAACACTTTTAAAAGGTTATTTATTGTTAATTATGAAAGATATTTGCCCACCTGTACTGGGCTCCAGAGTCACACAGGTAAAGCTGGTCTGTGGTGATTGGTTTGTCAGTCTCTTGTGTCACTCTGCAGACAAGAAGGAAACAATTCAAACACAAAAGTGCAATACAAAACATGTCAAAATTAGTTCTTTTTAGAACCAAACATTTCTGAATGGTCTAAAAGTTAATAAAGTTCTCTCTCAGTTTCAATTCATACTAAAATGTTCATTCTTCTATTATATTCTTTTTGGGATATGTGCCTCTCATCAACCATTTAGTCCTACGAGGGGATGTCAAGATCATAGAAGTTAGTATTGATACATCCCTGAAGACATCATCGTTGATGTCATTATTGAGATAGGCCATCTGACCACAGTTTACAGACATAAACAACCCTTCCAAACCCTTTACTTGAGATTTACAGCCTGTTAAACACAGGTACCCTCCCTCCCTCCTCCTAATCATGGAAAAACTTATAATTGCGCAGGTATCAAGATTCTCAGGTAAGAAGGGGTATAACACAAAGTACGGAAGTAAACATACTCAATATTTCTAAATTTGACGAGGGGTGCAATACGTTCTTACACAGAATATTTATGAAATACACAAGTTCTTAATTAAAACAATACCATATACTCAACATAAAAATCTAATATACAATTAGAGTATTGACTCACTTGTAGTGAATGATTGCACCATCAGCTCCGATACTTGATATTGTGTCGAAACTGAGACTCACAAAATCTTCCTGTTCTCTGCAAATTAGAAAAGACCCAACTCAATAAACAACACTTCTGGATAAAACTTATGGTTTAAACTGCGCAGAAATGTAATGTGTACATATAGCCCGGAAGATTTTCACTAATGACCTACATATGATGACCAGGGTCCCGTTGCACAAAACACTAAGGTGACCATAAATCACTAAGGTAGCCTTAGTGCAATGTTAAAGCACGGCACTAAGGTTACCCTTAGTGTTAAGTTGCTTTGTGCAACGGCCCCCAGGGACCCAACTCACTCTTAGTCAGGGTTTTTATTATTCTAAACTTTTGGTTCTCCATCTTATTTTTCTGTTTTCCGAATAAAAAACTTATACCCTATTAAATATTCTTTTATCAACAGTTCTATTGTCATGCAAAACCCCTTATGTAAGGTGACAAAATATCTGGTAGCAAGTGAAAGTAAAATAATCAAGAGTACCTTCTGAACTCCTCCAAGCGGTCAGCAGCTGATATCTCGGTCACACTCCCACTCGGAACCTGCAACAACAACATTAAGATTACACTCTAGCTGCTTTGAATGGAAATGAAGCCCATCTGAGGAAGCTGTTGTCCAATTTTGAAGAGAGAATCATGTCGCATATTTTATGTAGAAACGAATCTCACGGATATAATCCTGTCTATACACATCATGCCATTAATACATTATTGTTTCACAATTATTTGCAGCATATGACTGTGTGTAACATCCTTTTTGCTTAAAAATTAACAATTTGAAAAAGAATCAGGCTTCAAGCTTTTCAATGCCTTGCTACGGCATGACAAGACATTTCTGATTATTCAGATAACTTATTATTTGTTGATCTGTGGATTTTCTATTAATACAAATATTGCTTGTACTAGTTTGTAAAATTAGTTAAAGTACAGCGGTTTCAAATGTTCTCAAAATAGCAAATTACTTTTTCTTAAATCTTCTTCCATGGTAAGAATAAAGATTGCTGCCCTTAGACCTGACCATAATGATATTTTGACATTGTTTCAGAGGCAACTAACCTTCTTCTCTAACCACAGGAGAAATTCACAAACTGCTACTGCATCTTTCACCTGCAATTAATGATAATACATGTAATTTTTTCATTTTTTTTTTGTATTTAAAGCAAACTCCTTGTCATAAATAAGATATAAATGGGACAACAGTCTAAGTGTGAAATCAGCTCTGCTGGAAGTGCCTGTAAAATCTCCAACAGCAAAGCACCAAGTCTAGGTTGCTGATGGATCATTTATACACAAAACTTTGTCAGAGAAATTGTGTTGAAATTGGAAATGTGGATATTTTTTATTTGGAAGGACTATTAAGCATCACGTATTTTCATAATGCCTCTACACAACTTCATTGAGGAAAAATGTAGACTAAAAACTGGACTATTTTTAACCAACAGTGTCATAATGCAGGAGTAGTCACCAGAGTGGAAATGACTTTTTAGCAGCAAGGGATATGATTTGTGAGGATATTTGACCCGTTTGTGGTGTCGAGGTTAGCATATTAGAATCCTCATCATTATCAAGGAACAAGGAAAAACAACAAACTCACATGAGCTCTCCTCATGCCTGCTATTTCTGTTTCATTTTTCACAGCCTTGAAGGCAGCGACTGGGGACTGGGCACTCACACGGTTCAGCTTGAAAGAAGAACAAGTTATATGATAATGAGAACAAATATGGTGTAAGTTGAGCCGAAAAAATTCTTTGAGATTGACACTCAAAGATTAAGCTAGAGAATGAAATTTCAGTGAAAACAAATGTCATGTAATTTTAGCCAAAGAGCACTTACAAATTGACAGATACATAGTTCTTTACCCGATGACGGGCTGATACAGATTTTTGCCCTTTAAAACTATCTGATAAAGGTTTTCTGCCATGTAGACTAATAAAGGGTCTATAGCTCATGCAAAAGTATATAATAAATATTCGAGACAGTCACACCAAATGTAGGAGGTGTTATTTTCTATCTAAAAATGATTTTACAAGATTATTCAGGAGTGAATTAGATGAATGAATGACTTTTGGTCAGGGTTAAAATACAATAGAAAATATGGAGTATGGAATGATATGAATATTATTTGTTGCCGTAACAAATAAATGTGACTCTGTTATTTGAAAAATAACTATATAATTTACAAATCTAAAGCAAATGACTCTATAACGAATCAAGCTTCATAATTAAACCAAATCCATGAACTAAAATTTCTATAAAGTCCATAAGTGCCTTGTAGGTCTAGAGGAGATTAAAATGGTAAATTTTAAAAACAAAGATTGATGGAATGAGGCTGAAATAATGATCATGACACATGGAAATCATAATTCAAGAATTTGAATTGTTACAATTAAATAACTTAAACAAAATCCATCACATGAAATTCTGGAAAATATATCATAACAGTAACCCTGTAGGAAAAGTTTATAGAAACCTGTTAAAGACATCATGATAAACAAATTCGTAGATTGATGAAATGAAAAATTAAATGTGTTACCTTGGGAATGAGAGTGGAGATTGCGTAGCTTGACTTGTCACTGACCTGCAATAGAGAACCAAGTAATAAACCATCTTAAAACATTACAACTGCTCAAAAAGTAGAAACCAGGCTAAAAAGAAAGGTTAAAAGCTTCAAATTTGTTGTTAACATTTCATTGAGGAAATCTAAACAAACCATGTTGCATATTTAAGTCCTGAACCATTAGTTATTTTTACGGGGGGTTTAATTTCCTTTTCTTAAGTGTTTTTAATCACAATAGGTTAATATCAATATTTGTACCAACTGGACCTAGAATTCGAAGGCTTTACTGTACTGCATAAAATCATAGAAACCTTCTGCAAGTAGAATAATTCTTTACAAATATACTTTTTAGCCCCAGGTCGGTCAAAATGAAATGGATGAAATGAATTTAAGAATTTAAGAAACATCGAAGATTTTACAAAAAATTTCTCAACAACAAAATCCCTTAGCCTGTGGCTGAATTCAAATGTATAGTAACAAGTTGGAAACCAGGACCCGCATTTTCATAGCTCTCTTAGTGCTAAGATTACCTTAATTCAATGTTAATGTATGGTACTTCATCTATCTTAACACTAAGAGAGGTTCGAAAATCTAGGCACAGGCCTCAATTTCACCAAACAAACTTAGCGTTAAGGGTGCCAATAACCAATAGCTATAACATCTAGTTACATCCACCCTAGTCTAAGGGAGCTCTGTGCCAATTCGCCCGGTAGACTCTAAAAATTTTCTACCGGTATCAGCGTTCGAAATACCTGCCTGGGACAGGTTGTTTTCAACTCGGACTGCTAAATGTTCAATTACCCCTGTGCGACTGTCGGGTAAAATTTCAGCCTTATCAAATTTATTAAAGTTTAGTGGGCAGGAAGGTTTAGGTCAGGGCTGGCAAGTTTTTTGAGCTAGCCAGCCCTGTGGTCTGGCTTCAATTCTTGGGAGTTTCATACCCTGCCGGTATTTAAGAAATATCATACCCATATTTTTCCGTCAGACGTTTCTGCCAGACAGGCCACAAAGCTCTTGATGTCCTCGTACGGGTGAATCTCGACACTCATTTCACTCGTGATCTGCACCGACCCCTTGACTTCCAGGTGTTCAAACACGGTCTTGTCCATCTTGTTCTCGTCAACAAACAAACTACGACGAGGAATAAGGATACAGTGTAAAGGTTCATATCAAAACTAGCAGATGTAGTTCTCACAAACATCTGTGGAGCTGCCTTTATATAAGCATGAGTTAGCTTCTTTGCTGATCCTGTTTGAAATGTTATACCATGCTCTACCTGAGATGTAAGTGAACACTGTTGAAACTTTTAAACAGATATCAGGGAAAACAGGTGAGGTGAGTTGGTGTTCAACGCCGCTTTCAAGATTATTTCACTTATATCGCGGCTGCTAGTATTAGTGCAGGGAGAAAGCCCGCAACACCATTGTGGCTATGCATTGCGGTGAAACCTGCGAGCATCGGCTGGAACTAGCAAACCATGGGTGGTACTGCGCTGAATTTCAGTGTAGCATTGCACCCAAACCTGACTGCGTGTAGAACAGTTCTCTACTGCAGATAAAGTTGCCGAGCCCCTGGCGGGATTCGAACCACGGACCTCCTGATCCGAAATCAGGGAAAACATGATCCATGGATAGTCGATTTCTTAATTGCAATTTCTGCAACGTTTCTGTTCAGATACTTGTATCATATATTGCAATAACAAAGTTTACTCTCCATAGAACTTATCAAAGAAAAATATATTATAAATTTATAAAGGTTAAAAACTGCATAACAAAATGTGTTTAACTAAGGACACTCTTTTGACCTGATATTGGATATAAATGTGTTTCGGTTAACTCATCTCATCACTAAACATTGTTGTATTACCTTACCATCAAATTTACATTAAACAAGCTTAATTTTGCTGGAGCAATAAACACACCATTTTGTTTAATTTACTTTACAGGAACCAACTTACTACAGTCTGATTAAAATTGACCGTGTTCCGAGGAATAAAAGTTTTTAAATATTAACTCTAGCGGGATTCGAACGTACTCTATCAGGGGCTATCCTCTCCACAACGGTCTAAAAGCACCCTACTTGCTCACGCGTTCTGACGCAATCTCAACTAGCCAATCACAATGAAAGCGGCAAAAGCTTTCGGTATCTGTATCTAGGGGTAAGTAACTCCTGTTTACCATTCGTTAACCTTTATCGGCGTTATCGTTATTTAAAACGGGATGATGTGATTGGTCCGCTAATGACTAGGTTTTGTCTGCACTAAACTGATGTAAGAACGTGCAAGCAAGGAGGCTGCTTTCAGACTGTTGTGGAGAGGAAAGCACCTGGTATGACACGTTCAAATTCCCCTACAGTCAATATTTGAAAACTTTTATTCCTCGGAACACGGTAGATATTAATCAGACTGCAACTTACTATACACCATCAAAGGTTATGACTGTATACGCAAAGAACACGGGATTGAATGTGATGTCAGATCCTCGCAGATTGAACAGCCCTGAAAACAAACATCAATATATAATGATTAGAAAACATTCAATAGCTTCATTGATAAAATATTTACCTAACTTGTATAAAAGACTGTCAAGTTCCTGAGCTTCTTTTTAAGAGAAATTGTGTGGGTCGAATAAAAAATTCTGCCTTTGATAAAAACATCAGTACACATGTGTAAACTAGACGGATAGGTTCTACTATTAAACTTGATCTAAACTGTCATATCAGGAATATTCTATTACAAGTAAATTATTTGTACTTCGTAAGAAGATCTTAGACATACATGCTATTTCATCAAGTGCTGTAAGGATGATGGCCGACGCTTGTTTGGTGTGCAGCTTCTCTCTAACTCTTTTCACTTTCTCCTGCCAACTTTGACCTGTAATATGTGTCAAAGGTTAGAGAACAAAATTCATTCACAAGCTATATTTGGGCAAGTCTATCATTTTATTGCTAAATTTTACAGATATTACATCCAAATGTGTCAGAATGACTACTCTATCCAAGAGCATATTACCGAGATGAGTAAAAACATCTTCTTTGCGTTTGCTAATGATTCCTTTAAAAGATATGAAAATTTTTCAACATGGGAAAAGAGAACAAAGAAACCTACTATTTATTGGACACCCCTGGTTTGCTCTCAACCTGTATGCTGGAGAGAGAGGTGGTGATTGGATTGGTTAGATATTTGGGTCCACCTATTGGTAAGGGGTAGGGGGATATATCCTTCTTACCTGTGTACTGGAGAGAGAGAGGGGGTGGTTGGATTGGTTAGGTATTGGGGTTTACCTATTGGTAAGGGGTGGGCGGGTATAGCCTTCATACCTGTATGCTGGAGAGAGAGGGGGTGGTTGGATTGGTTAGATATATGGTCTACCTATTGGTAAGGGGATGGGGGTATATACTTCATACCTGTATAACGGAGAGAGAGGGTGACGATAGGATTGGTTGGAGGTGGGGGTCGGTCACCCCAAACAAGGTCAACCAGATTCTGTGACACCGGCACAAGACTGTGACCATTCTGCTTCAGCTCTTTGGACAGTGGCTTCCACTGCTCTGCACATGAAAGGGAAACATCATAATCAGTTTTCCTCAGCAAGGTTTGATCTTGAGCTGGCCAGGTACAACAACCATGCTTTCAAAGCCGGCTAGCCGACAGACATTTGCTTTTCCTCTTCTAAAGTCATTCCTTCTCACATACCCTCTGTTACAGGTTTGACACATTTGGTGTTTGTTACAAATATAAAATCCCCTAGAGGTGAGACATTGCACCCTTTATACCATCTCTGTAAATTATCCAGTACAATATTATGGTAGATCCTGTCTTTTGTTTTGTCAGAAATATATGTGAATCGCTCAGTGGTTTGATTTCCAGGTTATGGGAACAGTTCAAACACACAATTCTAAAGGTTGTCGGTGACTGCAAAACTAAATTTGATTGCATAAAATCAAGAGAGAGAAGCAAACAGGAAACTGGTGTGTTATTAAGAGATTTTAGACGAATCAAAATCATGAAGAACTAACAGCTAAAAAGTTCAACTTACCCACAGATAACAGGAAGGGATCAACTCCAACTTTGCCTTCAGTTGGTAGTTCCTGAAAACAGAGGATGTATATCTAACAAATACCTTGTAAACTATCATTGACTGTTAATTAAAAAACATTATTTCATGTATGGTTCACAATGCTCACAGAGCTTTTCAGAGTTGATCATATATCTATAGTGAGTAAAACTATAGAATAAAACTTTATCAGTCAGATTTAAATGAAGTTACAAAAGTAAGCTATACAAGGTTTAAATGATAAGGTTATTTCCTTTGCAGTGGATCTGATGTTAGATTCAAATAACTAATTTCCATCACTTTTTATATAAGCAATCTAATCATATACTATTGTTCATTTATAAAAACATAGTCAAATATATGACTTCATGTATGTAAATTCTGTAAATTATCATTGTTATAATTGACATGTCATTATGACTACAGGTCTTTCATTATATGTAATGGTATATCAATGAGTTTGCTTTACAGATTCTGCCATATATTGTATTGAAGATTCATAATCGATTGAAGATTGAAGATGGCAATTGTTGGAATTAGAGTGAAATGCGAAATGAATATGGTCAATTTTATTGATAAAGAAGTCTCAAAAAGAGTTATATCAGCTTATAGACTTCCTTTGAAAAAATTGGTGAGAAATCAGAAATTTCTCAAGCGAAATACCTTTGTCAGCCATTCTGCCTGCGTTGGCGTTTCTTTGATACCTGCACAAGTGCAACAAATATCACTTGTCATTCAGATTAATTGCACATTGATCTAAACATTGACATATCAAGGATTTAACTGAAATTTGTAAACAAGCAATTCAGCAGGGCCTAAAGATTATTTTTTTATTTCAGGTTATGATTTTATACTTTTTCATTTGACAAACTCTGTTTTGAACTATGGTGATGTTAAAATGTGAACTATAGGTAACTATCAGTAAGCTTGTTATTAAAAACAGTAATGATTGGTTGCTATTTGGTTTTAATCACTACATATTAGTGAAAGATATTTAAGAGTTGCTCAAATAATAAAACAAAAAAGCTGCAGCATAATTCCATTCCTACCAGTTTTCATCAGCGTCCAGTTGCTGTCTAGTTGTTTTTCAGCCTGTAGAAAATAGCGCCCATCTGTCCATAGTGCAGCTTTGCTATCAGTTACAATTGCTGTGCCTGTTCCAAAAATATATCAGAATTTCAATCAGAGAAAACGTGACACCTCTTTAGGGCATTTTGAACACATGTTTAAAGGAAGATTTATGGATAACGATTTATGAGAGTGAAAAAGAAAGTTGGAATTTGTTAAAGAGTACATATACTCAAACTAAAAAATTTTTATGAGAGATCTGACATTCTCTATGTGAAGGTAATTATTTATTTATCAGTGTATGTATGCAAATATATTTTTCAAAGACAACTCTACCATAGCAAAATATCTAATTAATGTGCATTGTGGTTTCACATAGAAATTTCACATTATCAAAAGCATAAAAGTCTGATACTTACAAAATTCAATAGTTTTTGTTTATTATTCTCAATGTTGTCAAAATGTGACATTTTTTTTATCTCATGACTTATATACCTGCTGATCCTGTGAATCCACTTATGAAAGATCTCCTGTTGTCACAGTCAGCCACATACTCACTCTATAAATCATAAATTTCAAAACATCAAATGTTTAGAAAACCAGCATAACAAATTCATTGATAAAAAACAGCATTCAGTCTGTTAATAAATGATAAAACAAAATCAGTACAACTAAGTGTTATCCAAAAATGCACAACTTTGATGGTTGACAGAAATCTAATTTATCTTAAAGTCCCTTATAATAAAAAATAGAAAACAATGATAATAACTTATCTTTTAGTATCAAAGTTTATTTGAAACTTACAAGTAAAAAATATAAACACACACACAGACATCACATCGTCATCACTTACTCTATTTCATATTCATTTACAAAACACAATGTACATTCAGCATTGAATCAAAATTAAGGATTTAAGTAATAACATGCCTATAAATTGATAAAAGAATGCCCTAAGTATGTTGAAAATATTTCAATATGTGTAACATGATGATTAAGAATTTTTAAATATCACAGATCATTTATCAAATTTAAAATGTGTCAAACTAAACTATCTTAATGCAAATATTCTTAGATGTTTAGTATCAATACTAAAATCACTGTAATGTTAAAATAATTTGATAAAATTACCTGATGGGCATCACCAGTGGGTATGATATAAGCATGAACTGGCTCTGTCACATAGGCTACATTTTTCATCAATGCCCTAAGTTTTGCAAGTACATTTGTAGTACTTTTCGATGCCATGTTGATAATTGCTATTTTAACACCTGTGGGAAAAAACACATTTGAGTGAAAAGAAATTCGAGAGTATACGCCTTGTTTTGAAAAAGGGGTTAATTATGTCTGTAGGAACTTAAGATGATATATTTTCATATGCAATTTTATTGATAAGTATACAGAATCGTATTGACAAAAAGAAAGTAAAAGATCACTCTAAGTCTAACGTGAAATGACAGGGACACGTATTTCGACGACCCCGGGTCAAGTCCCTAAAGAACTATTACATCGAAAAACATTGTTTAACGAACGTTAATTTTCATTAAATAACGTCTGATCTTCGGATTAAATATCAAGACAAAATTGTCTCATGAAGAGAAAATCTATAAATATAGATAAAATACTCTTATATACGAACAAAGCTCTAGCCCGACGCGACGACGACCCGGAAGTTGCTCTCTAACAAGAGAGTCAAAATTGTCACAAACTCCGATTTGAGAAAGAAGGATTCGCACTAATAGGTTTATAGTGAAGCAGCGTAATACGGAATTCTAAATGACCTTGGCATTTACCAATTTGAGAAAATGGAAACGCAGGGTGATTTTGCCTAAATGGTGTTTATCTTAATATCCTACGATTGAGGATCATTCAATCAAATGGTTTTCATTTAATGCTTTTGAGGCAAAGTTTGAGAAATCGTTCTTACTTTACGAACGAAACCTACCATCGCGGTCAGGAAAAGTGGGCGTGTCACATGATCTGAAGGCGTGAACTGCAAAAATGGAACTAGCTCAGAGTGTTCTTGAGAATCTTTCTCTAGCAGGGGACAGTTCAAGAATTCCTGATAAATGCTTTAAGACACTGGTTTCTAAAGCATGTCAAGGTGTGCTTGACCAAAGATTACGGGATGCGGTTGCAAGCCATCCCGACTTAAAAGATGTGGATAAAGGAACAGTCAAAGCAGCCTATGCTGGTCTTGTGTCGTTGATTATTGAAGGGGCAAAACAAGATTCGGAAGGAGAATCAATTGGAAGTGTGTTGGAAGACTGTAAATTCACAACGGACAGAATAGAATGTTTCAATGGTATATTCTTGGTACAGAAACCTCACATCCAAATTCTACTTGGAAATGTTGGCAATTCTCTTCCTCATATTGTGGATGTTGATTGGAGGCTTGACTACTACATAAAGAATAACCACCTAGACAAGGTCAACGAGTCAGTCTATCTGATCAATTTAAAAACTGAAATCCCTGGAGAGACGGATTTGAGAGACATTCAGTTTTCGTGTTCTCTTGAACAGTTACAGGATTTGGTTGGCAAACTGAAAGATGCAACTAAGTGTTTAGAGAAAATTAGTCAGATTTAATCATTCCACATTTGACAGTTTTAGTTTTTTGCTTAGTTTTCTGTTGAAAAGGATCAATATAGTGACAGATTTTTATGATTTAAATACCTTAATCTAATGTTGATTATTGAATGAGCACAATGGTGTTCAACTGAACTGTTACTTTCTTACCCAGAAAAAGCATCACCTTTGTTCCCATAATGAACAGATGAATAACAACAATGAACCAGATTGCAGAGACTGAATTAGAGTTAAAATGAGTTAAGGTACCTTGAATACTATTGCTCCGTTTTTATGACATATCTTTGTAAAATCAAATGTTCCAAGATCGTAACTGCAGAAATATATTATTTTGCAAATATTCATTTTGTTGATGTTAGCACACAGTGTTTTGTGCATAAAAGTCACTATGAAAACAAATAATGTATTATGTTATTTAATT
The DNA here is from genome assembly GCA_921293015.1 of Phorcus lineatus. Taxonomy (NCBI): domain Eukaryota; kingdom Metazoa; phylum Mollusca; class Gastropoda; order Trochida; family Trochidae; genus Phorcus; species Phorcus lineatus. The sequence goes on from OV121088.1 coordinate 35,870,333, forward strand.
TTTCTATTAATCATTCAATGTAATTTATGTGCAAAGTTTGGAATTCTGAAGTTAATGATGAGTTATCAAGACGAAAAATGAGACACTGAGTGAATTTATTATCAATACTTTTAATTCCTTTCAGTTCTGATGTATGTACAATGTAACACTATCTTATTTTTCTAAATACACATGATCTTTTATTATATCAAAAAATAAAAAATGAAACTATTGAAATTTGTGTGTATGAGTTTATCAAATAAGTTTTCTAATTAATTTCAATCTGTCACAATTACATAACAACTAATGTATGCTCTCTCCACAGAGGTAACGACGTCATTAATTCCTATACAACCTCTGTTATAGTAAGAGCTCTTCTCGAGCACCAGCAGTGTACCTGTAGTAGTGTGTATGATTATCCGGGTTCAATCCAAAGACAACCAACTACTGGGGTGCAAGTCTTGACCTTTTATTACTAAAGTAATAACAATAAGAAACCCTGAAATACAGGAATAAAATGAATTAAAACATGGTCACATGAACATACTATTGTTTACATATTATTGTATCAAATTGACACATCAAGCACCATTACATGAGCATTACATCACATGTGAATTATTAAATCACACTATCCCTGATATAATACATTATAAATTATCATTAAGTGTATCATACACATAATTCATAGATAATCACATGTAGATATTAAGCAAAGTAATCATGAAACAATACATCATGATATTATAAACATACATGTATACATGAATATAAGTATTTACAACAATATGGTTTAGGTACATTTGCATATACCTATTTACATTTATATATAAAACCATGAAACTCACCGCTGTGTGACAGCAGGTTTCACAGACAAGAAAGTCAGTTTCAGTCACATCATGAGATTGTCTAAAAGCAATTAATAAAAACTTATATAAAACCTATCTAATGCTTGAGAACCTAGCACACATGCAACAATCACTCACCTCGAACACACACATACCTTTTATAAATAGCTACAGATAATTAAATATTTAATATGCATTTAGTTATATTATTTAAGATATAGAATGGATATTTATGCATATGAAATATATTACTGAGACCAACTAATTAAATTGGCCAATATGTATATATATATATATATATATATGAATAAATATACTTTACTCTAAAGCTTTATCTTTAGATTTGAAACCTATTTAGAAATAAGATTAAAATAGAATATATACAACACACAATAAAAGAACCACAACTAACCTGATTATTGAAAGTCCTAATCCTCGAAAAAACACTTCCAAGAATGTCCAAGAAACACAGATGATAATAATTCAAACAATCCTCTCAAACTGAATATAACTGACTAACTTAAAAGTCTAAAACCTGAACCTTATAAAACACCTATAGACAATAGATAGTAAGCCAGACTGTAAGAGAGAGTTGAGTTGAAAGGGAGATAGCTTGGGTATAGAGTGAGGTGCAGGTGACAGGGCATGGCCTGAGTGCAGTGGCTATTGTTAGTATAAACTAATGTAAACTAAGCATAAATGAAGTTACCAATGTTGAAATCTACAAATATAATTAAATGAAAGGTTAATCTTTAAACAGCTAAATAACTTTAATGTTAAGATGTCTATCTCTAATAAATCTTAACTAATTTACTAAGCTTATAACCCTTGTCACTAAGGTTAACTCTAAAAACACTAGCTTAAATATTGTTAAAAGACTTTAAACACAACTCCAACTACCTTTCAATTAGAGTTAAACCAAAATAAAATATATACATAATTTAACACTGCCACACACTTCCCCCTCCCAAGAAATGGCGTCCTCGTCATTCCAATCCAAATAGGGAACGAAGGATCTGGGAAATGTCCTTGAGTGCTCTAGTCCTTGATTCCATGTCTGACACTCTGTGGCTCATCAGGTACTCTCCGGAGGACATCCAGTTGGGTGGTCTTGAAGTCCTACCAGACCTCCGTGTCGGCGGTACAGGAAGCAGTCTTCTTCGTCCTGATGACGGTGTACTTCCTGCAAAGGACTGGTTCACTGGCGTCTCTCGTCCGGATTCAGGTGATGAGTTCTCAGGCAGTTGTGGATCTGCATGCTGTTCATCACTTGTCTCTGGTGGATGGGTTTCTTGGTGATCCTGCTCCTCAGGAACAGTCTGTTCCTCTGCTGCGTCACCACTTGGTATCTGGTCTTGGCCGTCGTGGATCACTTCATGGTCTTCTAGAACTTCTTCTGTGTCTTCCTCCATCGAAGACATGTGGTCGTCACCACCAGAACAGATACCTTCTGCCTCAAGATGATCATGATCGTCACCAATCACAACTTGGGCAGAGACATCACCTTGTCCATCAGCCTCAACATCAATGACGGGTGTGTCCTCGATTACTGCTGTGTCTTCAGATGGCTCGACAAGCACCAGATACGTCTCCTCTTCCTGTGTGTCTTCATCTTCTCCTGCTTCAGAAACTGTCGGTTCCAATTTCGGAGGTACGTGGTCCTGTTTCCTTGGCTTTGGGACTGGTCTTTGTCTTGCTGGCTGGGGATCAGAGTCCTGAATGAATCCGATGGGTAACAGATGGTTCCGATGTAATGTCCTCTTTCGTCCTTCACCATTCTCCTTCTGGACAATGTAGACTGGGATTCCAGAGTTGGGCTGGTCCAAGACAACATATACATCCTCTTCCCATCTATCTGCCAGTTTGTGTTTCCCATCGAATGCCAGGACTTTCACAAGTACCCTGTCTCCAACTTCCACTGTAGCTCCTCGAACCTTGATGTCATACCCTGCCTTCTGCTTCTCTTGGGCTTCTATTGAGTTTTCAGCTGCCTGCTTGTAAGCTTGTCTCAGTCTTTCTCGCAAGTCCTTTGTGTACTGAAGAACAGATTTGTGGCTGTGACTTGGCTCTATTCCAAAGGCGAGGTCTATGGGCAACCTGGGCTCTCTTCCAAACATCAGAAAGAACGGTGTTTGGCCTGTTGACTCGTGGCGAATGCAATTGTATGCATGTACAAGAGGTCCTACAAAGTTCTTCCAATCCCGTTTCTTGTCAGGTGATAGAGTCCCGAGCATGTCACAGAGTGTCCTGTTAAATCTCTCAGTCATGCCGTTTCCCATGGGATGGTAAGGAGTAGTCCGGGACTTCTTGATGTTGAGGATAGCACAGAGTTCCTTCATGAGATTACCTTCAAAGTTGGCTCCTTGGTCTGTATGAAGTCTTTGTGGAATCCCGTAGTGCTGTACAAAGTTTGTATAGAATGCCTCAGCTGTTGTCTTGGCTGTCTGGTTCCGTGTGGGAATGGCCATGGCATATCTGGTGAAGTGGTCTGTGATAACCAAGATGTTTTCGTATCCTCTTGATGATTCCAGGGATAGAAAATCCATGCATACCAGCTCCAAAGGCTGGGTTGTCTTGATGTTAACAAGTGGAGCTCTAGCATTAGTTGGAGACTTTCTTCTTAGGCATCTACCACACTGCTGTATCCATTCTTCTGCATCCTTCTGCATTCCTGGCCAGTAAAATCTGTCCCGCAGCAGTGAGTAGGTTCTGTCTCTACCAGGGTGTCCCAAGCTATCGTGGCATCCTTCAAGAGCTCTCTTGATAAAGGCGGAGGGAAGTACCAGCTGCAGCTTCTTCTCTTCTCCGATGATAGCTTGCTTGTACAGGACTCCATCTTTCAGTTCAAGGTTGTCAAACACTCGTGAGAGAAGAAGATGAGGTTTCACTCGAGGAATAGTGTCTCTCCTTGGTTTTCGTCCTCTTCTCACACTAACTATCCATGGCTGGAGAACAGGATCCTGTGATTGAGCTTTCCTCCAGTCTCTCATGGTCATGTTCCTGATGTCTTGACTTTGGTCTTGCTCAATATCCACTACCTGGGCTGACATACACAGAGATTCCACATAGGGTTGTTGATGTAGAGTATGGCAAATAGCTCCTATGGATTCTGTGTTTATCTTCTCTTCATCCTCTACAGCTGGGAGTCTGGACAGTCCATCAGCGTCAGCGTTGTTGCGTCCTGGGCGGTAGATAATGTCGAAGTTGAATGCTGCTAGAGATGCTAACCAGCGATGACCGGTAGCATCTAGCTTCGCAGAGGTGAGCACATAAGTCAGAGGATTATTGTCAGTGTATACTGTGAAAGTGCCACCATACAGATAATCCCGGAACTTATCAGTCACTGCCCACTTGAGTGCTAAAAACTCAAGGCGGTGAGCTGAGTAATTCCGTTCTGACCTACTTAACCCTCGGCTAGCATAGCAGATCACATGCTTCTGTCCTCCATCATCTTCCTGGTATAGTACGGCTCCTAGTCCATGTGTGCTGGCATCAGTGTGGAGCTCGAACTTCTTCCGGTAGTCCGGATATCCTAAAATTGGTGGTATAGACAGTAGTCTCTTGAGTTCTGTGAATGACTTTTCTTGTTCCAGGTCCCAGTGCCATGGTTCTGTTGTTGGGCTTGTCCTACTCTTGCTTTTCTTGACTTGCTTTGGTGTTGGCATGAGGCGGGTCAAAGGGTAGGTAACCTTGGCGAAATCCTTAACAAATTTCCTGTAGTATCCAGCGAAGCCAAGGAAAGATCGGACTTGTTCTGGCGTCTTTGGTCGTGGCCAATCCTTGATTCTCTGGACTTTGTCAGGATCCGCTTCAATTCCTTCTGCTGAAACAACGTGTCCGAGGAACTTGATCTTGTCCTTAAAAAATGAACACTTGTCTGGTGTTAACTTAAGTCCACATTCTCTGATACGGTCAAACACAAGGGAGAGACGCTCAAGATGTTGTTCATAACTGTCAGAGAAGATGATAATGTCGTCCATGTATATAAGGCAGATCTTAAGGTGGAGACCTTCAAAGCACTCATTCATCAGGCGTTGATACGTTGCTGGGCTGTTACATAATCCAAATGGCATACGGTTATACTCATAAAAACCAAGTGGGCCCACTGTGAAAGCCGTTCTCTCTTTGTGTTCTTCAGCCAATTCCACCTGATGATATCCACTCTTCATGTCAAGCGTTGAGTACATCTTGGATCCAGCAAGAGCATCAAATAGTTCTTCTACCCTCGGAAGTGCGTAATTGTCTTTTATAGTCCGATTGTTGAGCTGGCGGTAATCTACACACATCCTAAGTTTACCGTTCTTCTTCCTTGCCAAGACAACGTTGGAGGACCAAGGGGAGTAAGACTTCCTGATGATACCTGCAAGTAACAGTTGTTGGAGATGGTCTTTCACTTCTTGATACATCGGAGGAGGGATACGTCTGTGTCTCTGCTTGAATGGCGTCTCGTCCTCCACTTCGATGCGATGGACCATCCTGTCTGTGTGGCCAACATCAGTCTCTCCAGTAGAGAAGATATCAATGTTATCCTTGATAACAGTCTTACCCTTGGTTAGCTGTGCCTCTGTGACTGCTGCTGACTCAAAGTCCATCAGGTCAATGACAGATTCCTTCTTATTCTTCAGTGACTCTGGCGTATCCTCAATAGTGACGGGCTGTATCTCGCAGAGAAGAGCATGGGGATAGATAGCAACAGTTCTAGTAGTGACGTTACTTACATGTACTTCCACCGGCGATCTTTTCTCCTTGTTGTAGGTCACTAAGCAAGGTGCGAGGTCAAGGTCATCTGGAATGGATGAGGATTCTGTAGTGTGAAGAAGTGCACAAGTAGGTGGATAATCTATTGGTCTATCAACATATCCTTGAATCTTCACTTCAGTGTTAGGTGGAATGATAAATAGTTGACTCTCTGCACACTTAACAACAGCCAGTTGATGTTTTCTCTTTGCCAATTCTTTTTCACGTAGTGAAATGCACCTAAAAGCCAAGTACCATGGAGTGTGTAGATCAGCAGACTGAAGAAAACGAGTCCCATGCTGATCCTTACACTCAAGCATAAGTGTTTTGAGGATGTTAGTCCCCAACAACACTGGAACAGCAGCATTGTAGCTACTGTCCGGAACAACCAGGAACAGCCCTTCGTGATGTGACGGTGTCATGCCAGTCACAGTCAAAGGTGCTGCTATAAAACCCGAGTAAGGTAGCTGATTGCCATCAGCGCATTCAACATGAATGCTCTGAAGTGGTTGCAAGGGTATGTGTGCTAAGTTCTGATGGTAGAAGGACTCGCTCAGGGTAGAAACCGTCGCTCCAGTGTCAAGGAGGGCTTTAGTGATTACTCCCTGAACGGCAACCTCTACCTCAGTGGCACTACCTACAAGACAAGAATTGTCTTTGGGACAATGGAGATTGAAATCCAGTGGTTGTCCCGTACCATGGATTCCTTTTAGTTTAAATGCCAGCGATTGTGGTCCATCCTGATGTTACACTGGTAGCTGAAATGTCCTAACTGCTGACATCTGTAACAGATGGGGACATACTGGCCTCTTTCATCATAAGTCCATCCCTGACGTGGCCTTGGTCCTTGACCTTGAGATCCTCTGTGTCCTTGAGGAGACAGTAGGGGTCCACGAAAAGGTGATCCTTGGGGTGGGGGTCCTAAGGGTGGCTGAGGGTAGTAGCCCTGAGCATGCTCCTGTGACGTAGTTCCTTGTGGCTATCGTTCAGTCCTTGGTCCAAGGGGAGGTAAATCACGTGCGACCTTATCCTTCTTGAGTTCAGCCACTTCTGTAGTGAGTTTCTTTATCATTCCCTTGATCTCTGATAACTCTTTATTCTCTTTGTCCATGGCAGCAATTCCTAGTGCGGTTGATTTCTTTACCGTTAAACGTCCTTTTAGTTCCTGTTCAATCCTTCTGAGCTGTACGAGTAGTTCACTGAATGTGTGGCTCTGGTCATATTTATGTCTTGAAGTATCTTTCAGTCTTGGGAGAAGTCCTGTCCAAAGCATGGCTCTCAACATCTGATCCTTCTTGACCTCTGACACTTCCCCAGCTTCAATAGCCTGACACAATAAATCCTCTAGCCTACAAGCCCATGCAGCGACTGTTTCTGTTTCCTGTTGTTTGGCAGAATAAAACTTGGCTAGCAAAGTTTCTGTGGCGTCAACATCCCCGTAGATCGCGTCCATTTTATCTAGAATGTCGCGCACATCCAACGCTGTTCCCATGTGTAGGAGTACTCTGGCGGCAGGTCCTCTGAGTGATCTCCTGATGGCTTGTCTGATTTTATCCTCAGTGTTGATTCTGTCCTGAAATAAACACTTGACCTCATATTTCCAAAGGTCATAAGAGGAATCCTTTTGGCCATCACCAGAGAAAAATGGGAGACGTGGGGTTTCATAACTTTTAACAAGTTGGACAGGGGCTTGAAGGGTGGGATTGAAAGGTGGTTGACCAGAGGAATCTGAATGTGATGGAGCATCATGTTCAGATTTCACTTCGGTTTTACCCACACATTCTGCCATCCATGCCATTAGATCTGCAGGAGATTCAACATTCGGACGAAGCTTAAGCTTGTTCAATGTTGAAACAAGTTTAGCGATTTCGTCCTCCTGTAAATTACTCTCTGCCATGGTAATGACACTGATGTGTGAAAATTAACACTTGAGATTTAATGAATTAACTATAAAGAATAATGAAACAGTAACTAGTGGGTGTAAGACTTAATGAGTGACCCTAGGTGTTGTGGTAATGCATTATGGAAAGATAACAAATTTATAATGAATACAGTAGAATGAAACACGTACAATGAATGAACACAATTAAAGCTAACCTGTAATTGTATGATAACTACAGAATAACTAAGTAATACCACGCTAATACTGTATTAGAGTAGTATTTAAGGCTTAGTTACTATATGTTTATTAGATTAATGCACTTAAACTAATCAAAATGCTTAAATGATACTAGAAATACTATTGCAGGATCTAACTTAACTAAGATTAATAATTATTTACATTGTGATGATGCAAGTGTAGGTGCTTATGTGGGAAGGGAAGGATATAGATATAGCAAAGTAAAGACACAAACGACAAAAACTTACAAAGCTACATGACAACCCAATGAATGAAAACAAAACCCAATGAATAAATGAAGACAACACCAGTGACACAAACAAATATGTAAGCTAAACCAAGAATATACTAAACTAAGCTTAGTGAATACTAAGAAATGTTTAATGAATCCTAACCTTTTATTATGAAAATCCTACATTTTATTTGATATTATGGACCTAAGGATTTATTTATACTTAATTTATGCTATGACATACACAATCACACAATCATTCACATAATGGTAGTGTAAATAAAAAAAATATGAAAATACTAAGCCGGCATAAATTACTAGTACATGTACATGCAAAGTATACAACAAGATTGTTTACATGATGGTATGATACAGGGAAATACAAGATAATACAATATAATGATAAACAAATTATGATTTCAAAAGTGTAATTACAACAATTTACAATTAATTTACAAAGTTATACAGTTACAGATGCTACATAATGTGAAACAACACAACAGTTCAAAGTTATGACGTCAACATGATATTGTCAATCAATTACAAGATGGCCGATGCACAGGCTACATCCTCTGATCACAGTCTCAAAATCACAAGAGAACTAAGGCATCTTAAAGGGGTGAACACACTCACAGTCTCAAAGTCAGATATCAGATAGGCTTCTGAAGAGGCGATAACTTGCTTCCTCCTTCACATGGTCAAGTCCTCACTGGGGGCTCCAAATGTAGTAGTGTGTATGATTATCCGGGTTCAATCCAAAGACAACCAACTACTGGGGTGCAAGTCTTGACCTTTTATTACTAAAGTAATAACAATAAGAAACCCTGAAATACAGGAATAAAATGAATTAAAACATGGTCACATGAACATACTATTGTTTACATATTATTGTATCAAATTGACACATCAAGCACCATTACATGAGCATTACATCACATGTGAATTATTAAATCACACTATCCCTGATATAATACATTATAAATTATCATTAAGTGTATCATACACATAATTCATAGATAATCACATGTAGATATTAAGCAAAGTAATCATGAAACAATACATCATGATATTATAAACATACATGTATACATGAATATAAGTATTTACAACAATATGGTTTAGGTACATATGCATATACCTATTTACATTTATATATAAAACCATGAAACTCACCGCTGTGTGACAGCAGGTTTCACAGACAAGAAAGTCAGTTTCAGTCACATCATGAGATTGTCTAAAAGCAATTAATAAAAACTTATATAAAACCTATCTAATGCTTGAGAACCTAGCACACATGCAACAATCACTCACCTCGAACACACACATACCTTTTATAAATAGCTACAGATAATTAAATATTTAATATGCATTTAGTTATATTATTTAAGATATAGAATGGATATTTATGCATATGAAATATATTACTGAGACCAACTAATTAAATTGGCCAATATGTATATATATATATATATATATATATATATGAATAAATATACTTTACTCTAAAGCTTTATCTTTAGATTTGAAACCTATTTAGAAATAAGATTAAAATAGAATATATACAACACACAATAAAAGAACCACAACTAACCTGATTATTGAAAGTCCTAATCCTCGAAAAAACACTTCCAAGAATGTCCAAGAAACACAGATGATAATAATTCAAACAATCCTCTCAAACTGAATATAACTGACTAACTTAAAAGTCTAAAACCTGAACCTTATAAAACACCTATAGACAATAGATAGTAAGCCAGACTGTAAGAGAGAGTTGAGTTGAAAGGGAGATAGCTTGGGTATAGAGTGAGGTGCAGGTGACAGGGCATGGCCTGAGTGCAGTGGCTATTGTTAGTATAAACTAATGTAAACTAAGCATAAATGAAGTTACCAATGTTGAAATCTACAAATATAATTAAATGAAAGGTTAATCTTTAAACAGCTAAATAACTTTAATGTTAAGATGTCTATCTCTAATAAATCTTAACTAATTTACTAAGCTTATAACCCTTGTCACTAAGGTTAACTCTAAAAACACTAGCTTAAATATTGTTAAAAGACTTTAAACACAACTCCAACTACCTTTCTATTAGAGTTAAACCAAAATAAAATATATACATAATTTAACACTGCCACATACCCTAGCAGCACAATATTGCAACCTAAATTACCTTGCTGTATCTCAGCAAATGAAAACACCGAGAACATGAGTAACGTAATTGTTGTCACATAGGCCTATGCAATGATGCAGTCACTAATGAGGCATATGTGTTCTGTAAAGAAGACTCAAAGTGCAAGGTGCATATTCAAATTAAGTTAAGCTTTTGGAAAGCTCAAGGAAATGACTTAGGCGATTTGATTGATTGCATTGGAAACAGCGTCGCTGATTGTACAACTAACTTTGATTGCATCCAATCAGGTTTCTACATTTCTATACCGAGAAACGTTTGTATTGTGACAGAGGTTGTATAGAAATTTATGAGGGAGATACCTCTATTGGGAGATAATGCTACAAGTCATACATGTGAAAAATTGATACACCATTTGACAGGGTTTTTTTTAACTGATAACAGCTTTACCTGACCCTTTTGTGATACATGTATACATATTGTATAAAGTTAGGCAACACTCTCTTTTTAAAACTCAAATCAAATTCTGTGTAAATGATAAGCATTAATAATTGATTACAAGGATTCATCCCTTACTTGGTGTTTATTATTCGTGATGGGTTTTTTTCTTGACTTCATAAAATGAGTTAAGAAAAACAAAACTTTGATACCCCTCCCTCTTTGGAAAAGCAATTGTAAAGAGACAGGGTATGCTGTTGGGGTCAGATATATCAAAGGTAATCAATGGTGTTATGTTACTAAGAAGTAACGACTGTTTATGAACATTGCCATTTTACAGCTAATTTGTTGAGTGATAACATAAATGTTTTCAGTCATTTGTTACCGAAAACCTGCCTGGAAACCGTTTCTTGACCTACAATCACCCCCCACCCCCTTCAAATATGAATGAATGTGGGCAATAACACTATGAAAACACAATTATATGCCTTAATGCATAGCAAAGATACATCACACACATATATATATATATATATATATATATATATATATATATATATATGTGCATGTATGTTTGTATGTATGTATGTATGTATGTACCTTAAATGAAGCAATTTGAAACATTGGTTTCCAATAAGTATTTTGCACATCAGTGCATGTATATAATATGTTGGATAGATATAAACTTAATATTCATAATATAGCATTGACATATTATTTACACAATCAAGCAACATCCTTTTTTTTTAGATGCAGCAACTTTATTACCTTTGTCACTGTAAATATCAGATATGTCTGTCATCATATCATATATATGTATTTTAATGATATGGCAAGGGAAGGTTGGAGAAAATACCATGAATATTCTGGCTTTGTACAAGATAGCACAGATTTGATCTCATGACATCATTAAAAGTCAAAATTTACTTTTTCTGCAAAGCATAGATGAATGTCATTTTCTTTCGAAAATTGTGTTTATTAGAGCAAAGAATAATGTCCTAAGTCCAAAACTTTTAACTTTCTGTCAATGTTTTCTGTGCTCCTTTGCATTAATGTCTGATTTTGTTCACTTCATTATTTATGTTAAATATAAATATGTCACTTTTAGAAGGGCAGTAGCGCGCGGTATTTTAGGTAAACAAAGTGATCTCAAGAAATCAAAATTAAAGTTAGAAAGTGTAATGCAATCTATTTTTATCAAAACAGGCAATAAACGAACACGAATTTGATGAGGCCTGTTTACTTTCCCTTTGTCAATATAGTAAAACTTAGAACTCGTGATATGGCTTTTGTTTTGTTTCATTTGACGATCATGGATGCAAAAGCGACTAAAGTGAACGAAGCTCTCCTAAAATATCTTGCTCACCTTCATAGGAACTTTATATAATTGACTCGCCGATAGGTGATGAAAAACGTTCACACTATCAAAACTACTGAAGTCTACGTGTAAGAGGTTTAGAAATACGTAAATCAGCTGTCATTCGTTATTTCCTTTGCAGAGCACCAGCTAGTTTTTGGATAACAACTTCTTTATTGTGAAAATCACGCCATTTTGGAGTATAAACATTTAGTCACTCAAAGGATACACGTCCTTGGTCACTCTTTGATAAGGCGGGGTGTGTGAAATAACAAAATAGGAAATACATAAACTTTTAATGCGTAACAAAAAAACATTTAAAGGGGCAGTATCACGTTATTTTAGATAAATAAAGTGATCTCACGAAATATAGTAATTACCAATTGCAAGACAATATGTTTTAATTCAAAAGAAATAGTTCTAAAAACGAACGTACTTTGTTCAATTTAAGCTAAGAAAATCAACTTACCTACATCACATGATTAAAGGTGTTGACACAAAAATGGCCGCCATGGTGATTTTTGCTTGATGCATGATTATTTCCTTTTTTCTACGACTACGGTTTACCGGGTTGAGAGATTTTTGACACTGGTGATAATACATTTGGAACAAACTAATGTTTATTGGAGAACAATTTAAGAAAATTTTCAAATGAAAACGTGCTCCTTCCACTTTAAAGAATTATCATTTGTATGCCACTTTCAATAGTCCTTCAAAAACTTTTTAAATTTTTAAGTGACCCGTCAAGAAAAATGTGTTTTCCACATGAAGAGTGTCTGATATAGCTCTATTTCGTATGCAACATCTAACTAAAATAATTCTATTTACGGGATATATTATTTTATGTTATTAGCTCTTGCAAAAACAACGGACATCAAACATGAAAACGTCATGTGCCAAGTCACAATAGCTGTAACGTAAAATTGCTGTAACGTCTTGATAATTTGGCCTTATATGATTAACGCAGAGACGCTTTAAAATTAAACTTTTGTAAACAATACAAAATCAATACATACATACATATACATATATATATATATATATATATATATATATATATATATATATATATATATATATATATATTTATATATATATATATATATCTGTATCTGTATTGACTTAATGTAATAATTCAAATGATTTAAAATTGACACTCGGTTAACCCCGAATGAAACCAACGGCGTAACGACATTGTCGAGGTGATGCTCAGATAGCTGCTTTACCAGAACGTAATGAAACCAACGGCGTGACGACATTGTCGAGGTGATGCTCAGATAGCTGCTTTACCAGAACGGAATGAAACCAACGGCGTGACGACATTGTCGAGGTGATGCTCAGATAGCTGCTTTACCAGAATGGAATGAAACCAACGGCGTGACGACATTGTCGAGGTGATGCTCAGATAGCTGCTTTACCAGAACGGAATGAAACCAACGGCGTGACGACATTGTCGAGGTGATGCTCAGATAGCTGCTTTACCAGAACGGAATGAAACCAACGGCGTGACGACATTGTTGAGGTGATGCTCATATAGCTGCTTTACCAGAACGGAATGAAACCAACGGCGTGACTACAGTGTCGATGTGATGCTCAGGGCAAGAGACGTTTTTTGGCAATCATTTTAGTTCGTCGGGGTTAGACTAAATACTGCTTTTTTTTTGTGTGTCTTCAATAATTGTCCCATTTTAGTAACGATCTACATCAATCTCTTCTAATCAAATATTGATGTCACATTTTAACTTGTAAAATTTTACTACTAAGGACTACTTCCAGGACTGACTTCACACATTAAAGTTGGTATATACAAAAGCGATTGTAGGTTTTAAATCTTCAGATCTTATTAAGCATGTGACAAACGCGTAAATATGAATCGGATTATTAGCAGTAAATTATCGGACAGTAAATTAATTAGTTATTAAGTGTTTGGTTGGTAATATGTTAATATGGATTATGGATATGGAAAAAATTGTGTTAACGTACCCGTAGGGTTTAACAGATATGTTGTGATTATAGATAATGCATAAAGAATTGTTCTTCTCAAAACACATAGTTGGTCTTTGATTAGCAATTTATAGATACAGTTGAAGCATAAGGCAATCGTTTTAATATTCCAAATGATAAGCATTTGAATAACGTAAATTTTCAAGAAAAAATGAAGTTCAACTCTGACACACACCAAACCTACTCTCACTGTAGCTGAATAACAGTAGCAAAAACAAATTAATCATTTGAGTAAAATAAACAAAAATATTGAAACAAATCATAACACTAGTCTTCATGAAACAAACGAGAACGAAAAAAGTGTTTTGATTCCCAAATGGTTAAGGAAATTAAAATAACAGAGACGTGAAACTAAAGTTAATATTTTTTATTATTATGTTAATTATGTAAAAATAGAAAGAGCCCCAAATTAATGTTTTGTCGGTTACATTGGATTTTGAAGAATGATCCTATTAGAAATGTTTGAAATGTGTGAGTCCATCCAGTTAAAGGGACAGTTCAGGATTTTCAATCATTATAGCTAGTTTTCTCTGATACGTGGTTAATGTCATTTACGTTAATGACAAGAAATATATGGATAAAAACTTCTTTATTCATTGTATGCGACGTTTCGACACAGATTCTTGTGTCGTTCTCAAGCAATGGTAACAATGTGGTAGGATGTGAGCATATAAGTACATGTTATCAATCAACAGAGCAAACAACTGAACAAGGAGAGCAAATGCAATTACACCAGAGATAAAGGATGAGAAGTCAGATACGTTGTCATTTACGTTGATTTGAATTACTTTTAAACGCCAAATACATGAGCATTAAAACTTTGCAGTGCTTATCGAGTACCAGTTATAAATGTACTTCACATTTTAATGAAGTATGAAAACTAGTTGTATAATCTAGACTTAGTTCTTTACGGTCGCATACCTATTCGTCGAATTTCTAGTTTTAGGATAGAAAAATCCGTTCGACGGATCGGTACTGTGATTTGAGTTGTTGAGTGGCTTACATAACGTTGGAACGTCACATAATAAGACAATAGGGGTGTTCATTTTATTCTGATCATTTGAAGTTACGATGTATTCGTTGTATTTGATGGGTGAATACATTATCCAAATAAACGAGCGTGCCGTCGAGGTATATAACATATCATCTTAATTTGTATTATGTATTTTATGAATAAAAACATGAACATATAAACATTTCATACATTATAAACATTCCATACATTATATACACAAAATTGTACAGTATGTGACTGACTTATCGATCAGTCCAAATCTACCATAGATAGAAACTTGACTTCAACTGCAGCGTTTACCATATTTCAAAGTATGGAGTGATGCATTTGTCATACCGTATTTAAATATAAGGGACACAAATGAACAATTAAACATTCAACTGTTACCCTTACTCAAAGTTTAAGTTTACAGTCTACATAAACAGAAAGGAGTTTTACAGTGTGATCCCTTTACTCGGTAATATGTCCGTTATCCGTCCCAGAAAATAAGACCTTCTCATGTAAACAAGCGATCGTAATGATTGTAACAACCCGTACACCCCTTCATTAATTAACTTACATTTTCCGAATGTCTCTTGCTCGCCAAGATTCGACCGATCGGTACAAAATCACTCAAGCGTTATTCGAAGGATAGGTACAGTTCAGTTTTGAAAATTCGACGGATTAGGCCGTAATCCAAAATTACCTTCGTCCGGCTGTCGATCAAATGTCGACTGTAAAACTATATTTTGTTATTTATTTTAACCTCTTTTACCAACAAAATTATACACAGCAATAGTCAATACCTATCAATAAATTAACCTCATTAATAATCCTTGCATTTGTGACTCCAACAAAAAATATATTTGGATTTGGGAAAAAGTCTCTCACAGTAATCTGGTTGAAGGAATTCAATGCATAGACACTCTGAAAAAAAAACGGTTAAGAATTTCAAGACGAAAGTTAACATTTTTGTAAAATATAAGTTGAAACAGTCCAGGCAATGTACAGTGTTTGTTTAGAATGACAATTTCAGATTGTCAGATAAAATTTGATATATGCAGTGTTTGATCCTTTTTAGTTTATGCACAAGATTATTGTTATTAAACACCATTATTAAAAAAAATTGTAAAACACTTTTCATTTGGTAAATACAAATGATTTAGTTATGCGTCATAAATGTATACTTTTATCTATAAATCACGTTATCAGTCAAATAATTACATTATGGTTAATGTGAAAATTTCAATTTACCATATACAATATTTTTGATATTTCACTTAAACATATTGTATCAATCAAAAGATTATCAAAAGACACAGAAAAATGATCCTCTCATGCATTGATGACAGTAAAACTATACTCTATACTCATATACTTACCATTTACTTTATGCAAAATAGTTTCAAATCCATCATCAACACTATTATTTACTTATGTCGTTCTAACAGTTTGGTTTTTATTCTTTTAAATGGTTATCCTACATCAACTATATTTAAATTAAATTTGTTAATTACTTGTTTCATTCAAATTATTCCGTTATGCAAAATCAATATTGATATCGTATCTGGCATTTTTTTACGTTTTTTTTATTCAGGCAAATATTTATCTTACGTATAACAATATATCAAAACATTTACGTTTAAATTGATAAAACTTATAATCATTCATTTTATTGTTTGTCTGCTAATGATTGTATGATTATGATTAATTTATTGATGTTTGTTGTATATTCAGCTAACGACATTGTCATCAAAAGACTTCTGATATTGTTTTTTTTGCATGGTATCTTTGATCGTTTGAATATGTTCATAACTTTTATGATTAACTGTTTAAATTTGTATTTCAAATCATTATATGTATTGGAAAAAAGGTAAATGGTGTTGTTTAATTATTTTCAAATATTTGAAATAGTTATGCAAATCAATATAAAAAAAGCCATTATTTAAATACCTCCGCGAAAAGATTGTTGTCATAAAGTTCACAAGTACGTTTTGGGATTAAATTTTTTATTACATTATATCTTAATGGTTTGTGCATTAAAGCAATTACATAAAGGCAGTTTCTACATTTCATGTAGTTATTAAAGTTAGAAACTGGCATTAAATTTGCATTGTATTTTGAAGCTATATCAAAATTATGAAGAAACGGCTTATCAGCGAAAGCTTGTAAAATATGAAAAAATGTGACAACATTGAGATAATCCATGTTTTGAAATCAGCAAATTGACCCTCACAAGCTCCTCACACGGTCCCCGAGGGTTAGCGAGTCCTACACACGATAGGGAGACAAGGACAGGCCGCGATCTTCAATCGTATCAGTATTATCTCACACGATAACTCCAGATAACGTTGGCACGAGTATGTTATTGACGTCATTGTAGCCGTCGACTGACGTCACTGGCGTTGGTAAGTGATTGTGGACCGTAGCAAGACAGTGCTTGCATTTGAGACCGTTGCAATAGTAAATCGGTTAGTATTATAGCTACAATGTATTGACTCTGCATTCTGAACTTTGACTTTGCCAGATCTGCATAAAGTGTATATTCCTCTAGATGTATGTGCGTCATGTAAATGGGGCTAGTATGCAATAAAATTTTCGTTTCTCGTCTTGATGGGTGCCTGGCTCTTATAAGTCAAATAAATAGCATGAAACCTCAAAATACAGTTTCATATATTCCCTAATGTTGAGATACCACGAGAGATTACTCCACTGGGGAGAGATTGAAAAGGTACTTCTCGTTACTTAAAAGGACACCTAAGGATACTCTAGATAATAAAACAGTTGGAATTAATGTTGAGTTATTCCATGGAATAGATATTGAGTCACATCTAATAAAAAGGTCGAATATACTGCATTAGTAGAAAAGGTTTAAAATCTATATATGTTCAATTCCGCGATTACATTGATAATGTTGAACATCGCTTAAGCAGATAACATCAGTTCATTCACTAGATAATGTTAAACATCAGATAACAACTAAACTTAATTACTTAATAGATATGAAACACACATGGTTAACATCTTTATATGCCACAAATATTACTTCTGGTATTCAGATTAAATTTATCAAACAAATTGTCCATCCCAAATATGCAGCTTGGAGTACACAATACCTTTTTAAATCCTGTACATCTTGTGTTTCCTTCATTATTGTCTTTTGAGTCGCAAAATGGCCTCATTATCATTGCCTCATTATCATTACCTCATTAGCCATTAAAAGTACAGATATTCAATATATAAATTCTCTTATATTATCAAAACATAAGTTGTCATAGGGTTAAATGATGATCGTTTGTTAAAATCAATCTGAAAATTTTAACTTTTACTTTTTACTAAATATTCAAGTAATGCTATGTGGAATATAATTCATCCTTATCTGAATCAAAATTTTATATCATACTTTTAAAGTTATTGAAAATTTATCTTGTAACCTATTACAGACGCAATATTATAACCAAGAGCGTTGATCTAATCTAAAAATGAATTTTTATAAAATTTAATGAAAAAGATCCTAAAACACCCAACTAAGTATATGACTAACAGAGAGCGTACGCATCTATAAAGGTAACACGTGATGACATACCTTTGAGCAGTTAATACTGACGAATGTTTTGAGTGGATATCCAGGCCCACTCTCAAATCAATAAAAAAACTAATAAAATTATTCATTGAAAACATGTATGCATCTAAATAAGATGAATTAAGAAGACATTTTGTAACATAACAATAATCGAAGATTCTGCACAGTTTTTGAAAAACCATAAAAAATCACAATGCAAAATTAAAAAAGTCATATTTTCGTGGGTCATTGATTCTTTTAGCATTTTTCATCACTTTAAATGTTTTGCGGTATTTCATTGCATGACATTTGGCATGACGATTTTATATGTGATTAGCGTATACAATGTAAGATTTCCCTATTGGTGATTTCTAATAAGCGCCACTTTTTAAAAGAAATATTCATCATATTTCTGTGTATATTCAAAGATAGGGTGTAATTATACTTTTACTTTAGATTGTTATAAACATAATGTTAGGAAAATATACACCCGGAAAAAAGTTATGCAAACCCCCAATAGTTTTCGATATGTAAAACGTGGATTTTGTTTTACAAATGTCTTCAAAGATTGCAATTTCAGGTTCACATATGAAGCCATTTCGAATCAAGTTCCACCCAAAATAACTCAAATACTTGTGCCGAAACTACATGATAAAATAAGGGTTTCAGAAAAACCACTCTTACCATGTTGACATTCACAGATCAAAACATTTTTTATTAAACCGATATTAACCGGTTATTGAAATTTCGTCCCTTTTTTCAACATATTTTGGCAAAAGGTAACAGGCAAAACGTTTCGATGATTTTCGATGTGATTCTTTTTTGTTTCAATTCGTTAATATATTTACACATGTAGGTGTATCATTTTAATTCACACTGAACCGATGTCATCATTAGACAACTTTTACCGAATTGTCTTTGGCCAAAATAAGCGATTTTGAAGGTTCATAATGCTGTTATCAGTGAATTTTATTTTTTAAAAGTTAAAAGTTACTTAGTAAAAGATTGATCAGTTCGTTTAACAGAATGCATTTTTCCAACAAATAATATTGACTTTCATTTCTCAGCGCCTTTCTTTTTTCACACCAAAGTATAAATTCAAATATCCTTAAGTAGTAAAACTTTATCTCATTGGAGTTGTCCTTGTTAATCAGTTAGATATTGATTTCATCATAAAATAAAATCACTTTTTTAAAAAACCTAGTCTATTCACTTATCCCACAACTTTTGCTGATAAAAACTAGGGGTCGCTTAACTTTTGTCCAAGCGTATATATATACTGTCCATCAGAGTAAGGGATGTTCCATATTTATCTTAAGATCTTCTGGATGTATTTGCGACAGAAAAAGGCCTTTAAGTCCTGTGAATTTACATACAACTTCTTGCATTAGGGATTTTTAAAACCATTTTAATTAGTTAGGTATTTTTAAAGCAAAGATAAAACTTTCATCTGAATCAATAGCAACGTTTTAAGCTATTAATCAAAACGGGAAACTCTTCCCGCATGTGAAGTTGTTTGAAGCCACCGAGGCGGACACCAGGATTAAGTCCACGCATGAAGTTTCTGTGAGGGCGTGTTGTGTCAAAAGACAAAATTCTAGTTTTCTATAATCATTCTAAACTGACTGACGTTTTGCGAAGGATTACTTTTTAAATTGACTTCGCTGATAGCAGCAGAACTAACTAGATGTTTCACAACCAAGCCTCTCCACTTCCCAGAAAGTGCTCGAATTGAACAGAGGATGGCACAACAGATTCTTTTGGGAGAGGATGCTTTATTTCTAGCTTAGTTCTGTTTTTTACTAAGGGTATAATGTGAGTGCGTGCCCTGTATTTAGTCCCCCTTTTTTCTGTATTGAGTTAAGCGCAATAATCTCATTAAAATATTCATTAGAAAATTTTTACCGAGTTAATTTTTGAAATATCAATTATCTGCTTTCAGTCAAAGAAACGTATTATTTATTATGAAATCTCATAATTGATCTAACAGACAAAACTCTTAAATAACAGCTCCGTTTTCAAAACTCCATCCAGGGATAATAACCTATGCATAAATGCGATTTTCTGTGACAAAATGATGTAAGCAGAGTAAACTCTAATCTTAGGATAGATGGTTTTAATCATTGTGTCACAAAGTATACATGTTTGGAAGACATCACACGTTTGCAGTGTGCCTTAGGCGGTCCATGAACTCATTCCTACATGGAACACGTGCACCTTGCATAGTTCATCTTGCAAGACATTTACAACACTAGTTTGCATTCTTATAAGAATGAGCGCCCAGATTATGGAGACCTGGATAGCGCACTGGTCCGGGGTTCGAGTTCCGCCAGCGGCTCGGCAAATTTGTCTGCAGTGGAGAACTGTGTAAGACTTGTGTGCATTGCTACATTGAATTTCAGCGCTGTACCACACATATGGTTCGCTAAGTCCAGCCGATGCTCGCAGGTTTCACCGCAATGCGTAGCCACCAGAGTACTCCAAAATGCTCAAGGGTTATCCTTTAAAGGGGCAGTAATGCGTTTTTTGAAAATTATATTTTGTCTAATTTGCTAAAATAACATTGGTTTATGCCACATATATTAATTTCAATGGGTCAAACATTCCATGACTCGATCCAGTCATCGGTAGTTGTACAGGAAATAATCAAGTATCAAGCATTTTTGTGTAAACACCTTTTAATCATATGAGGTAAGAAAATGGATTCATATAGCTTAACCGTGCATTGTACGTTCGTTTTAAGACTGCTTCCTTTAATAAAAACACTTTGTCTTGTAATAGGAAACATTTTTGTTTTGTTTTACTGAGATCACTTTATTTATCTGCAAAAACATACTGCTGCTCCTTTACGCTTTGTTGTATTTTTTCATTTCTGCTGCGCCAGTTCTTTAACTTGCACCGACTACACTTGATATTCCCATCAGATATATCCGGGAGGTTAAGGCAAATCGCCGGCTAAGGCGCTGTATACTAGAAGCACAAACTTTAACGGAACTAAAAGGCTTAAATAAGGTTGTCATGAAGACTGACGTGAGCCATGCCTTGCCGGACAAGTTTATCACGTAATAATTTGGTAAATAAATTGTTACAAACAAACCTTTTGATGACAAGGTTTTATTTATTAAATAAATACAAGAAATATGAACTGTTAAAATTTATTATTGTACATTTAATGTATCAAATAAACACATGTCGATAAGTGAAATTTTTTGGACAATATGAATATGACACATGATTTTGTAAGAGACAGACAAAATCGATTCTGTTGACTGTGAATATAGCATGTATGAGGCACATTTTATATTACATCAAACCGTTCTTCATACTCTCATTTTGATTTGCATGTCCAATCAACCTTGAAGACCTGCTTCAAGGGGATATTATTTTCTCGGAAGTTCATAAATTTCGTCTCCAGTTGATCCGTATGCGTATTGACCTTGAGCAAAAGGTTTCAAGCCTCTATCTGAGGATCTGGACCCCGGATTTGCTCAGAGCGCAGTCGCATGAATCATCGCTGAAAAAAGGCCAAGGTGAAGACTTTTCGGATCCATGCTTCGTTATTGGAATCCAACTTCTGAAAAACAGTCACGGGGCGTGCATGTTGATCTTAAAGTTCTTTGTGACCCCGCCTTCTTCATAGAGTCCTAACTTTCTTCTTGAACCCATGATTTTCTTAATCGACCACTGCTTTTACTTGCAATCTTCTGGACGATGGCTGTTCATCCTCAAGGTCTGAAGGAGCAGGTGTTGGACAACCACTTTAGTACTTTTCTAGGAGTAAGTCTTGAGTGGTATAGTCTGGACGGAGACGTAGCAAAATAAAACCAGTAATTATAACACAATCTTCACGTCCGACGTTCTGTTACTACATGTACGCCGTTATTTGGACAAACCGTTGCACCCTCCCTCAGTTTCAAAGGAACGCTCGTTTCGGTGGAAAGGGAAAACCTAAAGTTCCTTAACAGTTCAACTGTCACAATCTTGGCCTGAAGAATTGCGAATCTGTGTCCAGCACACATTCTCGGACCTGCACCAAAAGCCATCCACGCCATCGGGTGTCGGACCTTTTCCATTTCCGGTGTAAACCTGAAGACCAAATACATGATTAGTGGAAGCCCACACATGGTTAACTTGTTAAAGAACTAATATATAAATGCTCAAACCTATGGCTGGGTGGCATCAATTGCCGAAAATATTTTAGGAAAATGTAGTGTACAACAAAAGGAAAGATCTGCCATTTTTAACCTACTCTTGTTGTCAGTCCCCTTAGATTTAATATAAAATTGGGTCATTTTCGCTCAGGCGAAGGAGCTCCTGGCTTATCAAAGTTCGATAGTCTAAATGCAACATCGATGGGTTTCCAAGTTTGATTGCAACCAATCGGGCTGCTGCTTGCCTACCAGTGAGTGGTTTATTGGGTAAAACAATAACTTGTTTAAACTTTGTAGGAGATACACAGTCTTGGAAAACATCGACTTTGATCAGTCATCACATGATAGATATCGATATTTTCCAAACTTGTAGGAAGACAGTTTATTTTAGATGACATGATTTACTAACGTACCTTTCAGGACAGAATTCTTCTGGGTTTCCGCCCCACAAATCCGCTCGCCTGTGCAAACTCCACGCATCGACTTGGACCAGCATACCTTTCGGTATCACAATGCCTTCCACTTCCGTCGTTTCGGTACATTCTCGGGCAATCACGCTATAATGCAAAACATCAATAGTTAACACTTATAAAGGGGAGAATTACGTTAAAAACGTTAGTTAAACATATTCATGTCACCATTATAAGCTTTTTGTTTGATTATATCATTAATTTTTTAAAATCATAATTGTGGTTTCTGTTACAAGATTATAAATATCAATATTCAATTACCTGCTCGCGACGACGTATTTCCGAAGCGTTTCCTTAATCACCATATCTAGGTAGGTCAGCTTTTTGACGTTGTCATAGTTTGGGATGTCGTCCTGACAGAAGACAGAAATATTCTGATATAAACATAATTACATATAGTATCATATCATGAGCTAAAGCACTTGAAAGAGTCTTCTTGCGACACCGACATTTGGGCAAAAACTATTCGTTACACGCCAAAAAATA